>JAUELE010260843.1:0-10382 GCA_031471655.1 Diodora aspera | reverse complement strand
CACTATTCACAGTGTTCACGCTTCTTTCGCTATCACAAATTCGTTGTCATGTCTTCAAATTGAAAGCAGTCACGTTGTTATAACAACATTACTTCAGCAATAATCAGGCACAGATCCCGTCACGGCCGTGGTCTCGCTCTTCTGTGGAAACGTTTTGAATATAATGTAATGACGTCATGATGACGTCACAGTTACCGCAGTGCAGTCTGTAAAACCGGGGTGTGATACGCGTCGTCAAAGAATGCCAGTCAAAACGTCAGTTTTAATTAGTAATGGTATAATTTTACATTTAAAACCTCGCGCCAAGTCGCTCGGTTTGAAATGAAGTTACGGCGTTCAAACCACCGATAACCGCTTCCAGCATGAAAACACAATGTGATTATCTCCTAATTAACAGCAATATTCTACCTCTCTGCGTTGCTGTCCATTTTGATATTACTAGACTATAAACATACCATACTGGAGCTGTATTGTTTATCAATGAATTTGAGTTTACTTCACTGAAAACGTATGAAAATGTATTCGAATACAACCAACTTTCCAAATAACGATCTTCAATGAAACAAGTGGTGAGAGCAAATATTTTTTATCATTTTCAGTTTATGTTATACTTAATATCTTTATGAAGATTATGTTAAACCATATACATTTGCGTTGAATTGACCGTCAGTTTGAAACTATAAACTTAGATGCCTTATATTAGTGTAATGTCATAAGGAACAGATTGAGGGCGCCAGTTAAAGCGTATCTGAGCAAGCAGACGCCTTTGTTCCTACCAGACTGTTGGTTTCCAGAGGCATGATCCTATCATCACACATTAGTTTCCAGTTATCGTGGAATGCTTTCTCGATAACCAGATCAACTCTCGCTGTAAGCTAATGTACATATGATAAGATCCCCCGCTGTCGCCATGACTGCACAACGCTTATAGCAGGAAAAACAATTTACATTTCATTGTTGTGAAATATAGCGGTCATTTATTGGCTATTTACAGCGTTAAACTAATGTTGATTCAGGCCAAACTTTCATACCGTCTGATGTAATGAATTGTCTTCCTCATGGACAAAGTCACAATAATGTTTAAAGTTAATGGGTATACGTAACAACCACACGAGATATGTAAACATTAATTTTGTTAGTAGATAATGCGACTACCGTTTAACAAACATCCATTTGCGGAAAGCACAGCCAATTCTTCATGTTAACGAGAGAACCGTTAGAAAGGTTAGGTTCTGCGAAATGTGGACATAATGGTTGCGTCTGGGTTCACAAGGGTTTGCTTTTGTCCAGTAGGTTTTTCTTAATTTCACTGTGGATACATCTGGATGGATTTCAGTGACGAATATTGGATATATGTCAATGCCCTTGTGGTCTTGTCCACGTAAAAGTTAGTAAACAGATGCAAAGTACACACCTAAATAAAATTCGAAAATAGAAAAAAAAAACTCACCTTGAATTATACAAACTGTTCTTAGGAATCACTATTTATCGCTGGTCAGGCTATATTGTCACTGATTAAACTTTATATGTTGCTGAAAGTTTCACTGCCTAATAATCACGCTTTCCGCATCAAAATTGGAAAATTATCCTCTAAATGAAACTAAAAAATATGATTAAAATATCATGACGTCTAATTTTGACTGTAGTTTGTTTGATTTACATCCTTGCTCTTTGAGACTTAAGCATCAGCTGTGATATAAACAGTTTAGGAACAAAGAGACATTTTTCTCTTTTGAAAACAGGCCTCGGTGCAATACCACCATTAATTTCCTTTCTCTAACTGCGATCTATATTTCCTCTCCCTTACTTGTTCTGCGAAGGGTTCTCTCCCTTGATCTCTAATCAAAAAATATGGAAAGACCAAAAGAACGACCAATGTTGCTTGTAAATTCAATTCATACGCATTCTGAGATTTCCCTTGATGTTCTGCGTTTAAAAAGATTGCGTGTAATGTATCATTCTCTTTGTGTCAGAACTTTTTACAGAAAACATGGACGCACAGAAAATATCAAGTTGAGTAGCCGTCTTTTCCAGTTTTCAGCTGATTTATCGAACCTGCTATTTCTACATGTAAGTCTAAATGTAAAATACACATAATATTATGTAATAGAAATGACAGTGGTGATTGTGTTGAATATAATATTATATTTGCTGCCGATTCGTGTAAAATAATGTTGCTAATTTATATTATAGAGGTGCTGAAGGTTGATGGCATTCCCGTGGCTTATTATCGTTTCCACGTAGCTTTGTTTTTAGAGCTTTCCTGTGTGTTATAACTTTCTCCCTTACCAAGACTAGAACGAGAAAGCGTTATCCCGTATCGGTTACCATTAACGACAAACTGATTCAAGCAAAGACGTCATTGAGGTGCTCGGTGATCAAAGAAACTATGCTCATCTCAGTAGTCTGTGTGAATATTATGAAGAAGCCTATGATATGACACTAATTTGTAAAAAGTAAGTTATCGATCAATCTCTAAAGTCCGCCAACTTTTAGGAGCATTAAGATCTTGTCATCTTAAGAATATCTGAGAAGGTTTAGTAGAAAATGATTTTTAAAGACATTTGAAGTAAATCTGCAGAACTGACGCCAAAAGATTTTCTTTGGGTACTACAAAGCTGCTCGTCTTCTGAAAAATGGTCTAACAGCATATTGCGTAAGACAGATACATTCGCATATAATCAGGTGTCCTTTAATGAGATAAGATAATCTTTCGTAATTAAGAACAGTGGCAGTGCTTTACTTTTATGAATAACAACAACTTCCATGGCTGGAAAATTCTTTTCAGTGTTCGAAAGTTTTGAGAAATCCTCCCTCTCTGCTCCCTTGTAATACACGTGTATGTTTATCAAAGCGGCGGTTCCCAGGAGATGACACTTGCAAGTAAAAGTGGGAAAGTAATCGTGATAGTAACTGCCATCGCTATAATTCAGAACTGTGACAAGGTTACATGTACCTTACATATACATCCATCTGGGTTTTTTTTCTCAATATGACCAGCTTCATTCCCAGCACAAAGCCAATATTATGTGAGCCAATCAAAGGATCTTGCCGCCTGTGGTATACAATTTGATAGAGACACAGTTTTATTCCCAGTCGTTTCTTATTTACTGTGAAATAACTGATGTCATATGAAAAACTACTTTAAATATAGAACCAGTTTAAATCAAATAAAGCCGACGTTTATGATGACGCTAAAATATCCCTGTTATCTGAACGCGTCAGCACATATTTGTTTAAGGCATCATATTTCTTTTTCAGTAGGTGCACAAAATTAGATAAGACTTCGCGATGAGGTTAAATCATATATTGGTACGAGCAGTGTGCAATTTTCAACAATCATGCACATGTACGTTTCTGTAGGCCAATGCTAGGTCATGTAGTTCCAAATAATTCATCACATTTCATATAATTAATAATATTGTACACTCAAAGCCAATAAAACGCAGTTCAGTTTTCACATGGTAATATTTCATGGCTTTGTGTTTTCAGCTCTCTGACACATCAATCAAAAGTGGTTTGACATTCGAAAATCATTTATTGCAAAATAACACATTACCAATACATCAATGTTTTGGAATATGAAATACATTTCTGCATTGGCTCAAAACGGAGATGGCTGCTTCATTTCAGGTTGCGTTTTAATGGCTTTAAATGTATAATACCTTTTTTTAGAGCGCTGGTCTCCAGTCTATAAAGCTGCTCAAAAGCGCTGTAAGAATGTTGTTGGCCACACAATCTACAGTTTTAATATATATTAGTCTAAACATAACTGATCTTGAAGTGTTGTTTCTTTAGCTGGCATTTAAACTGACACAGTTCTTTGGATTCTCTGATGATAGAAGGTAGTTGATTACAAAGTAGAGGAGCTGCTTTCGCAAAACATCTATCCCCGTATGTTGTTGTGGTCCTGGAGGATGGCACACTCAGCAAACTCTGCGTCCCTGATCGGAGGGTTTTTGATGGTCGGTGGTCCTTGTTAGCTCTTGAATGTAGTCAGGCGCTGTTCCCTGCTTTGTCAGCACTAATACCTTGAATGCTATGCGGTCTCCAACTCTGAGTTAGTGTGAATCTTTCAATATTGGTGTTATTTGTTGGTGTCTTTAGCGCTCCTTACCAGACGTTGGAGTTTTGACACCAGACGTCTTGGCAAACCATAAAACAAGGCGTTGCAGTAAAGATGTGAAGTGACGCAACATGGGACCAGCTGTTTTCGTATCAATGAATCAATCAATGGACCTGATGTTGAAGTATGCCCACTTGCAGACATAAACCTCTGTAAGGACATCTTAGCTGTGATCATGAGGAGCTCAGTCTTGTCACTATTTGACTGCAGAAAGTTATATCAATGCTTTTCAACGACTCTTGTAACATTGATAGTTTACCATGATCTCTGGTGGTTTGAGTTGTGTTGAGAAGGTATATCCAGTTGGAAGCGCAATATTTCAGTAGCCATTACGCAACGTGAAGCCAAAAACCCCCATTTAAGACACCTAGTACGACAAGCATTTGGTTAGTAATGGTTACCCGAGCCCTATTTGTTCTTAGTGGCATCATGGCAAATGACTAACAGATAACCGAAATTCGATCAACTTACCTATTATTGAATTTCGTTCATATGCGTAGGTGCATAACGATAAAGAATTTTACCTCATATTTACAACTACAAGTTATGGCATTTATTTATACACTCCAGATATAGGCAGGGGAACGCATTTATCAGATCACTTTACACTCAAAATACAGTCAACAAAATGCATTTATAAGATCATTTATATTATAGCCTTGAAACTACGCAAAAATATGCCTATATCGAGCTCGATAATCATGGATGGAGATGCTATCTGATATTGTTCATAAGAAATAATGTGATGACCGATCTACATTTCATAACATTATTATTTATTTAAGAATAGAGTTTGATGTAGAGTCTGTAGAAACACCGTGAACAGATTGCGACTTCCAGCCAAGAATACTTAGCTCCAACAAGCGTCTCAATGGAATACATGAATTGCTATGTCTGAGACCAAGAACAATAATCACTTTCTTGAGACATATTTATCACTTTCTTGCAGCACTGATAGCCCGACAGATGGATTGATACAATGTCAGTGTGACCAACAGAACTGGTAAAGCAGTTATAATTCAAGGGCAGAGCTACTGCAGCCAACGTCAATAAGAGTTTCATCTTGTTCAAGGACTCAGGGAAACTGGTGTTTTGTATGTATTTGAAGGAGGATGGCATGATGTCTTGCCTGACATGATTGTTCCTGTTTCCGAAGAATTACACCTGTTAAACCTATTTTATTTCCATTTTAATTTTTGTTTCATTGTTTACTTTGCAGATAGTAAAACGATGGCTATTTCAAAATGTCTCTTGTGTTGGATACTTGATCAAACTCAATGTTTTCGTTTAAAAAATAACAACTTATGAAACGATAAATATACATAAAACTATGTACATACCACGAATAATACACATAAAATATTGCATGTTTGTCGGTTTTACAGCATCTTGAATGGCCTTATCTGTTTTAGGATCCCTATGCCATTTAATAGAAAAAAATGGCATTACGAACCTACCGACAGAATCTTGTAAAATATTCGCAAACCGTTGGAAAGTTACACTTGCAAATAAATGGATTCGGTTCATAATCGGTAAACATTCGAAAATCGACTGAACATTCTTCGGTGCGGGAAAGGTTCGGAACGAGGCTGGCTATATGAAAGTCGAAAATATATACGTTGCATCTGCCGGGACTAAAGGAATACGTGACATACACTTTTACAATGTATGATTTAGGCTTATGCATATGTTACTTATTTCACACAGATATCACCAGACCTATTTTAGCGTTCGGGAGCACGTATCCAACTTTAAGTCATGTACAAACTAAATGTTTGTAATGTCGTGGTTATCTTTCCCTATGCACGTTTGCGATCTTTAAAAGAATGGTCAAAACAAGGCTGTCACGGCAGTCTTGCACGACATGTGACATTGGATATCAGGCTATAGCACGGATCCCATCTAGGACGCTATATATATCTGTTAAGCTGGAGAAGGATGGATGACATAGGAACTGCTATAATTGGTATATCCGTCACTTAGCCTCTCTAATTAGAGCCCCCTAAGCTAACAGAGGTTTCTGGGCGTTATTGACATACAGCGTTGTCAAGTTCCTACCACAATTAGGGAAGTGAAACACTCTCCTGAATTGGGTGTCAAATATTCAACAGAATTTCGTATTTAAAGGGAAAGAAATCCACTTAAAGACGCGCCTCAGCTTTCCTCGTGTTTGTATCATGTTTAGATGGACACTTACGGTCTCTTTGTATGTATAAAACAAAAATCCCCCGAAAAAATCCCAGTCAAAATTGATATTCTGCCCAAGTACAGAGAAAGTGAACAGAACGCCTGTTATCTTGTTCAAGATGTACAATTGCAAAATTATTCGAAATCTTCCCATTTTTAGGAGACTGATGCAATTACAATATTGATCGTTATCATGAGTTGAAAACATGTCAAATACGATAAAAATCATATTCAAAACGATAAAACAAGAGATTGAACATCATCGATACTCACGATGCAAATTTCTCTGTGTTTCATGACATAAGATATAATTCAAAGCCTCTATCTACTGATGCTAGATAGGTATAACCGATTGTTGGGTTCTTTACCGTGTTGAGCGCGTCTAAACTGCACATCTGTGGATTCCGTGGAAATCGAGGGTATGTATGTCTCCATCAAGTACCTTAGCTTCACTTATATTTACGATAGTCGTTTTGTATGTATTGAACGTCCACATGAACTTAATATATTTTAATTCAAAATTGGTATGCTTCCACAACACTTAATTTAAAATGCACCTCTTATGCTCAATTTAAGACACTGACAAATGTGGAATTATATCTCCAAGCTACTTACAAACGTATATTGAAAATTCAGATGTAACAACTTCTATCTACAGATTGAAACAGGTAGATATACCAATATCGCTAAAGATGAAAGATTCTGTCAATTCTGTCTAAATGAAAATATTAAAAAAATAGATGAGCTTCATGTCTTGCTTAAATGTCATAAGTATGCTGTTTTCAGAAATATGTACTTTAAAAATATTATTATAGCCCACCTACTTTTCACAAGTTTGTTTCTCTTTTACAAACTCCAAATATAGATGTTTTATATAATATTGGTCTATTTTTGCACAAGGTATATATCTTAAGAAAGTCACATTGAAGTAGAAACAAAATTTATTGTAACAAAATGCAGCATGCATGTATATTTATTTAATTTATTTTGTATTTTGGGCAAATGGCCTTATTACTGAATATACTTGTCTGTCTGTCTGTACTAAATATAGACAGCCAATGAAATGTCACGTAACTACAAGAGAGGAATAAGCAAGGAAGTAAATCCTGAGAAATAAACACAGCAACATGGCAGATATGTTGACTGGTTAAAAGTCAGCTTATTTAACGTCGCTTTTTGCCTCCCAAAGGGGGGCTATATCGGCGACGACAGAGATGTGTTGACTTTGTCGAGTGTAAGGACAGACTCGTCACATGATTGGGCGCAAGCCTTGGCTGTGGACGCCTCAGCGATTGGTTAAAACAACTACCTCGAGGCGATCGTTCAGCGTAGGAGTCAATCCAGGGTATCTGACAGAGGCGTGACGAACTCATAAGTGCCAAGGACGTCGAGGATGGATTGCATACAGAACTTAAAAAAATTGAGAGTGTTTTTGGAATTCAGGTTGGACAAACGTCAGGTCTGAAATTCGAACTCGTTACCCTTTGGTTTCATTTGTATGTGCTGGTAACTGCGCTGTCCCGGGTTCAGAGAGAAACTGAGATGGCAAAACCGTACTGTTGGCGATAGAAATTCAACTGCAATATCAAGTAAAAACATCAGGTTGCAAGTCAAGCAGTCATAATATCAGTCGATAATAATCTTTGTGGAAACCATTTAATCATGTTTACGTGGACAAGAGGCAAACTATCATCACCTAACCTAAAAAAACTATTTAACTAATTTGTTGTTGTTCCTTCACAAATGCTCAATTTGTTTTGCTGAATAAGAATTCTCTTTAACGATTTCCCCTGAGTATGCAAACTGTGTCATCGAAAGAGTACCCGTGGAACAATGCCTTGCTTGGAGTAAATTCGTCTGATTATTTTTGAAGCAGGTTTCACGTCTCATAGCCTCTGAAATCTCATGACCAGAAAGTAATTCATTCCACACGCCTGGGCTAAGTCAACTGAATTCTGACTGAAATTTCTCATGCAACAAATCAGCTATACGTTTCAGGGACTGTAAACATTGCATTTGTATGGTAAGAAGCTGGTGGTACAAAAACATTTGTCTGAGAATGTACAAAAAGAAGCACGCTTGTTTTCCATAATACGACATTCATGCGTGAGCACAGGCTGATTGCCCTCTCTGACATTTATTTTTTCGCCCTTTTACGTATTTTAGGTGACTTTTAATTTATTGAACAGTGCGTGTGTCTCGAATCGGTCATGTGAATTTATCCATTTAAACACGTTGCCAAATCACACGAGTCAATCGAAAACTCGAAGGTACGCGAAAGCCTTTTAAAAAATGTTTTTTGTTGTTGCAAATCCGGCATATTGGATCTATTGTATTTTTCGCTTATTTGTCAGAGCCGATATATCGGGTTGGGTTGAACGTATGAAGATGATTAAAGATGATTCCTAAGCAAACTGTCTGTTAAAATTGATGTAGGAACGTAAACCTTTACGAATGAGTCATCCGATTTGCAATTTTGGCGGAATTCATCAGTCAGAATCACAAACGTCCAAAATCAGGCATGCCCTAGATTCGAGTCTGTAGGTGAGTTACCGGAGCTGTATCCGCCATGCGCCCAGTGCCCTTTATCTTAAGACACAATCCTTTCCTTTGACAATATCAATCTTACGTTGCATCCTGCATAGCATTTGATCATAAATCTCACTTCTCATTGACATCAGACATCTGCGACAGTATCGGCTAACCCCCTTCTTTATACACCAACTCCCCGCGGATTATACACACGTGGTGACAGAAATCCGATACACTGAGGGCACAGACTCCTTAGATTTGTGCTATGTTACCTACAAAGGAGAAATATTTAGATGAAGGTCGTGTGGGTTTAGTGTAAGCTAAAGCACATTAATGCAGTCAGCAAGACTTATAGACCAAAGGATCCTTAAAGGCAGGATGTGTATCTAAGACGAACATTTAAATGTGTGGGAAATCTAATTTGCCATTCCTCACAGAACACCTGGTGGGCAGACTATTTTAACGACATTTTTACAATGTAAAGTGTTTGCAGTAACATACAATTAAGTAAGTTTCTAGTTGCCTTCACGAGAGGTCGAGTACAGCCTAAAGAAGGGATTCTCAAACCGAATTCACTTGGCTCCCTGAGGAAAAATTCCAAATCTGAAGGGAAAACATTTTAGCCAAGAGAACATGAATTGTTCAATAATTACCATCGGGAAAACAAAATGGTAAAATGGAAGAGGAGTTGAGGAAGCCTAGCAGGGATTGCAGAGCGAAGACTATAACATAGGGCTGTGAGAAAAGGGTTTAAGTAATGTGCACCTCCTTGTTTGAAACCTTCTAAACCACTTTTCTCTGGAACACAGGGAACACCCTTACTACCAGTGTAGATGTAATAGCCGTCTAGTACAATTTGATATGAGAATAAAAAACATTATATATCATGCGTACATTAAGCTGTTTAGCATTATCGATGTTAGCAATGTAAATCCCGCCAGAATTATGCGTGTGATTTATTTAGCTTTCAATATATTAGTTTAGTATGTACCACAGATGGTACATGTACGTTTGATTTGGGTGTTAAGTGTTAATGTTTTACGTCACTACCTAGGTTTTATTGCATAAGCTCAACTTTATCACATTTCAAACTGGTGGATAATATGAATTTAAGGCGTTGCCTTGTTACTCGCGCAGCCACATGTAGGCCTACATATATAATTATGAAGCTTAAGCAAATATCATAAACCAGAAAGTTCCCTTTCGTGACCATATATAATAGTATATACTGCGTTCCCACGCATTGCAGTTCCGACCGGATTTAATTAATTGCTGGAATTTGCAATCTCTGTACATATCTTTTCCAGATCAGGGCTGGCGCCAGCAGGGAAGGAGTAAGGGGTGGCTACCTAAAGGAGATCTGAGACTCCCTGTCGGAGATCTTAGCCTCCTCCCCATTGCAATTCCAACGTACATCACGTCGTGGCGCACTATTAAAATTCCATTTGAATATAAAAAAATGTTTGTTTACTCACAGTATTTACACGTGCAGGTCACAATTTTATTATGTAATTGTTTTTAAATCCCGCGATGGAGT
>JAUELE010260842.1:0-18787 GCA_031471655.1 Diodora aspera | reverse complement strand
GGTTGAGTGTGTGACTGAGTTGATGGATGGATTGTTGGGTGGGTGGGTGAGTGGGTTGATGGATGGATAGATTGGAGGGTGGGTGAGTGGGTTGATGGCTTGATAGATTGGAGGGTGGGTGAGTGTGTGGCTGCATTGATGGCTGGATAGATTGGAGGGTGGGTGAGTATGTGACTGGGTTGATGAATGGATAGATTGTAGCATGGGTGAGTACTAGTATGTAACTGGGTTGATGGATAGATTGAGGGTGGGTGAGTGTGTAACTGGGTTGATGGATGGATAGATTGAGGGTGGGTGAGTGTGTGACTGAGTTGATGGATGGATAGATTGAGGGTGGGTGAGTGTGTGACTGAGTTGATGGATAGATGAGGGTGGGTGAGTGTGTAACTGGGTTGATGGATGGATAGATTGAGGGTGGGTGAGTGTGTAACTGAGTTGATGGCTGGATAGATTGCAAGGTGTGAGTGGATTGATGGCTGGATAGATTGAGGGTGGGTGAGTGTGTGACTGGGTTGATGAATGGATAGATTGTAGAATGGGTGAGTGGGTTGATGGGTGGATAAGTACATGAGTGCATGGATAGTTGTATGTGTTGTTGAGTTCAATAGATAACTGACCATTAATCATTTCAGCCTCATGATGCAGACTTCATCTGACAGACATAGTCTCTCTGGTGTCTTTCAATGTTCAGGTATCACTTTGAGTGTCTAGAGGCCACAGACCTCACAAAAACTGAATATTGACAAGGATTCAATAAACTACTCATATTCAAAATTAAAATTTCAATTGATTCATGCTGGTAGATTTTAATTAAATTCATTTGTACCAATCCTTCATTAGTGTTAAGGCTTTTTAATTAGGATAAGACAAGACTTGAAACATCCAAAGTAATTTAAAACTCAACAATGAGAGGCTATTTGAGTAATCCGGAGCCTAAATCACAATATGTCTCAAATTAGACTTTCATCCAATGATTAGTTCTCACGGTTGACGCCAAATTGGTCAAAGTGCTTCCGACAACCAGGTATCCAAATTATGATAAATGTCTTGCGAACTTGTACATGTACTTGTCAATTAAAAGACTACTGAATTTCCATCATCGACTATCGACAAACTGCTGATCTCACAAAGCAAATCCCCATGTGTCCAAATCCTCTTGCTGGACAATGGTCACTTGAGGAGAATGTCACCATGTGTCCATATGTCCCTATTAAAAAGGGGACGTCATGGAGGGATGGACTAGAACTGGAGGAGGGAGTGGTTCTTGACCAGCGTCCAGTTGTTAGTGGACATTAGTCACGGATGTGCACCGCTTCTGGTCAATAACAATTAAAACATTTTCTATGTCTGACATAAAGCCAAGGTGGCTAATCGAAATAACAGCCATAAATAAAAGAGAATGCGACCAGTTTGGACGTTTGTTTTCACTGTGTCAATATTCAGAAGGAAGTGCACAATACCAGGTGATTATTTCTGTTACTTTATAGCAGGAAATAAAATGTTGACAATGAAAATGTGACTAGTTTTATGATGATTTGTGTTTACCTAAAGAACTAAAATATATCTCAAGAACAATAATGATATAACTTTTATTACCTCAATCCAAAGTTTTGTGAAAGGTCAAAAGTACAGAACTCGAAAGTTCAAAACACTTATGATATTACAAACACATAAATTAAATCATTTGGTTTTGATAAATGTTTGTAAAAGTTATACTGCCTAAAATACCTAATCTTTTTCTGCCTGAAAACTCATAAAATATTAATGAATACTGATACAGAGAAAATTGTAGTTATTTCCAAACTTTCTATTAGATATATTCTGGATTTCAAATTTAAATTTAATCGAAATATAAAAATAAAATGATCCTCAATATCCATAGATACTTAGAGTTGAATATCACAAAAGTTTAAATTAAACTGAAGGATTATCCATGACAGTGGAGTTGCAGAGTTTTATCATTTATATGTAATCATTTGTTAGGAAAATATGATTTTCAGTGTTATGGACTACCTTCACATGTAACTTGGATTCAACACATGGGAAATTCACAGACATATGTCTCAAACTCAGATGCTCTTCACTATTGCTTTACAGGCCCATATCCAAGGGGGGGTGGGGGTGGGGCGGAGGTGTATTCAGTTCACATTTTAAATTTATTTTGCTGTGTTAGCACCAAATCAACCCCAAAACTATTATGAAAACTCATTAAATTGGGCTGACATTGCACCATTTTGGATGTAGGTTTTCAAACTTTTCCAGGGGAGCATCCCCCCCCCCCCACACCCCAAGAAAAAGATATCTTTCAAGACATACTGTGTGCCCTCCTCCCCCACCTCCCCCAAGCATACAAATCTGGACCTCCCCCTGATTTTACTTGGGTTTAAACTAAATTCAGAAGAAGCTATTCTGTTACTTTTTGTGTTTGTGTTGAGTCGACATAAGATTCAAACCCACACCCTTAAGATCATCCCAAGCAATGAACTTACCAAAACTAACATCTGATACTTGTCAGATCTTCTAAGGGTAAAACCCCATAGCATAAATTTGTCCTGTTTGAAAAGATGGCATTGCTGACACGTACACAGCACAGTCTCAGAAAGAAACCTCATTTACTGGCCAACGAAAAACCTTTCATTATTTTAAAATGGTTGCTTTGGTGCTTCGGACAATCTTACTGTTAAGTGATGAGATGAGGAGGCAATCATCTCTGGTGTATGAGTTATGTAATTAGTTTTCAGTTGTTGCCTGACATTACACAAGCAACCTGTCAGACATAACTGCAACATGCAAGATTTCAGTGGAGGGGAAAGAGTTCAATAAGAGACAGATAATATAGACATTTAAGTGAGAATCTTCATCTAAAGTTCCTTGTACAACAAACATTGGAGTACCGGGGCCCTCTTCTTTCTCAGTAACACTCCCCAGAAGCTGCATACAATTCTGAAAGCCAGAGAAGTGAACAAACGGAATTCACCTTGAAGGACAACCGTCTTTAGATTCTCACAAGCATGCAGTGAGCTCAGGAAAGCAATTAACATGGTGTAAGGAGCAATTAGCTGATGATTTCACCCCCCAAACATCCCCAGAGCGAGCTGTCAATACAAGATTTCTAATTCTTCCCGGAGAAACGACCTCAAGATCTGGTCTCTTAGTTATCAACTTAATTAGAATGGAATTGAAATTCAGTTAACAAAGAAATGTGACAAGATCACATGCAGAAGGTAGAACAAATGCCCCCATCTTAAATTCAGCCCTTGAGGATTTCCTGTTCAAACAGAGGGCTATTAATGTTTGGTTATTGTGTTTACCAACGGAGACCCTTATATGCAGACAGGTGTATTTGAGTATTGTCTGGATGAAGTGTGATGCAAGAAGGTCTGGAGGGAAGAGCTGAATGTGCCCCAGGGGGCAATGGGTGGTGTTTGTCAGCTCCATAGGGGCCGCTTTTAGGGTCAAATTGGGAGCTTCTCTGTCAAACCGGCAGTGGACAGTTAAAGGTTTAAAATTTAATGCAAAGATTGCCAAGCAAAGAGGTTCAAAATCAAAATTTAATGCGAAGATTGTCGAGCATAAATGATAATTTTTGGATTATTATGTCACATTCAAGTTATAACTTGAAATATGATAGTTGTTTGAATGTCATTTTCTAGTTTAAATATAACTTCTATCTCACATTTACATCAAGAATTTTCATGCTATCTTTGAAAACTAGATAAAGTCATAACTGTCACTGCAACATTTCATTATTGTGTTGTCAAATGAAAGATTAATTAGGTTTCAATAAAGGTATTGATTAGCTGCATTTTCCCGGCAAATCATTGCTTACCAAGTTAAGTGTCTTCCCTTGTGGAAAGTTTGGACAGGATGAAAACATTTACGGAATTTCTTTACAGTTTTGATTTCTAATCCCGGAATTTAGCATGGTATAGTGCATGTGTTATTTTTAATTTGATTCATTTTTGGTAATTTTTCAGCCATATCATCATAGAGTCCAAGTATATTAATGGATTATGTTCATTTCCAGCAGATGACACAGGACCACATGTAATAAATTAACCGCAGCATTATCCTAGCTGGGCATGAACAGACGTACGTATTCTCAGGAAGTTAGAGAAAAAAATATCTTTTGTTTTCTCTTGGTATGCTAAAGTTATTTTCTGTTGTATCAGATGAAGAAATAAAAATGATTAAATTCAGTGGCACCCACATCTCATTAGAGCATAAGAAAGTGCCATCCTTACCAAGGTATGTTGGCATCAGTGTCAAAATTAATGATGACCAGTACAACAGGATGAGCCGAAACATATGCGTCAGTTTACGCTTGGTGACAAAGACACGTGATTAGTGTCTCCGGGAGTTTGGAGGCTGATCTTACGATTTTATGCCCAACATTGTTCACCCCTTTAGTCCAGCTGCCCAGTGGGGTATCACACCTGGGTTTCTAACTTGAACATGGGGGTGTCATATTTAGTGAACAGTGACACGTAAATGCTGATTTTACAATGTTACAGTTGAAATAGGCATGTTATGTACATGAGAACATTGACATTGTACATCCATAATTAGGGAGAACACCACTGATAACATTAATTGTTCAATGTTATTGTAGAGTAGTAGTTGTTATTGGGTAACAGGGGATCTAGATTAACAGGTGTTGGACATAGGGTGTAAGCCTGTAAGGTGTATCTGAAATTAATTATGGTGAAGAAGAAAACTTTCTCCCTAAATGATGATAAAAAGATACTAAACACCATTGCCATTGATGTCAAAAGTGTTTCTGATGCTTGCAACAATATTTAACTGTAGGATGAAAGACGACATAAACTGATCAAGTCTCTACACACACCTAAATGTATCCAACTGCACTTAAACTGACACTGTTTAGAAGGACGTTGTATGTGTTAAGCTTGTATCATTGTGAGAATAAGTTGTGATCAGAGTTGCTCAACTTTTCTGATTTCCCTGAAGACATTTCTGGTTAATTTTTTTTCCAGGAACATAATTTTCCAGCGCTTGTTTTCGCTTGAATATTGATCAAAATTTACAGTGATAAAAAAAATCCTTAGTGGGTCACACAAGTATAATTTCTGTAATTCAAAGGAAACTGGATGTTGTTGGAAAACAGAACCTTTCCTGGTGTGATACATAAAAACATTAATGGAACAATTTTCAAAGTACTAAAGAGTTATATATTCCAATTTCAGTTATGTAGTAAAACAACAATAATGGCTCATCTTTTTATTAATTACATTATCTGTATTCAAATTTGTCATTAAAAACAACTCAACAAGAATTTTCATAACTGATCAATGCTAAAGACACTACTAGTGTTGAAACATAGCATTTTTACTTTATCTTTTAAGAGAAATGGGAAATATTGGAAAAGATATTCTAATGCATAGGTACGAATGCTTGTATTAGGGTGTCATCACAACATGGTATCTAGCTCTGTAACATATGGTTAAGTGGGTGCTTCAAAGTCCTTAGGGCCCTGTTAAGTTTAATGGAGGAGCACATGACCCTACAAGAGTCTAACCACTCAACTGCAAATACACCCAGTGGTAACTGGGTAGAGAGCGGGAGAAGACAGTAGAGAGGTATAACAGGCCTGGGGATGGGGGGGGGGGGGGGGGTGTTGGGTGGGTGGGTAAAAGTGTGAGGGGGGGCAGGGGGGTTGGACCTTTGGACTGAAGGCCATGTTAGCACCAAATGAAAACCAAACATATTATGAAGACTTTTATGAATGAGCAGAGATTGCACCATTTTGTAAGTTTATTTTTAAACATTTTGAGAGGCGCATGACCCAGATTTCCCTGAATATCTTCATGAATTAAATTGTGTCCCACCTTCACACAAATCCTGTACCCACACCTATATGGTAGGAAGAGTGAGTAGATACACAGAAAATCTTCAAATGCAATACACAGACAAGGGAGACGAAAGATAAGCAAAGAAAAAAAGAGCAGAGGAGAGACAGGCAAAGATGAAAGAGAGAAAATGGAGAGAGGAGTGAGAAGGAAAAAGAAAAAGGAAGAGTAACCCAAAGTGGTGGAGACAAGCCAGAAATAAGGAGAAATTTGAAGACTAATAATGTTTATACTTTCAGTTTGAAAATTAGGGGAAATAAGGAAAATATTAAGGAAATGAAACAGTCCTCTTTAAAATCCAGTTCAACGCCTCTGTAAAGTCTTGTTTAGGGCAGATAAACAGTGGTAACAACTAACAACTTCATGCATTACTTTTGAGTGTGGAAGGTAATGCCCAGAGGTTCTAGGTTTAAACCCAGAAAATGGACCCGATATCTTTACAGTTTGAGCAGTCATGTTGCCTGCTTTGTCAGTACCAGCTTATACAACTCAACAAATCCAATCATCCTCATCAGATGCTCTTCTTGTTGCATTGAGCTGACTGTGTTCGGAATTTCCTTATCTAATCTGAGTCATGGCAAATCAGTGAAGAGTATCATAGAGGGAGATGAGGTTCGGTTTTCTTTGAGCCATTGTCTTGACAGGAATGCAACTTCATTGAAATTAACACAAAATGAAGATTTGGTGGAGAGGGGGGGTCAGTCGAGGGGGAAGGGGAAAACGTCTCTCAGGTTTGTAGAGGGTGTGTCCTGGGTGTGAGGGTATCAATAGCCCCAACCAAGCTTACATGCCAAATATTTCAACACTTCCTCGAAACCAGGTGCATCAGGTGAACAAACACACTGACATGACGGACAGGCAGACAGACATGGTCGGCATACACGCTTGATCCCGGACAGTTCTTGTCATACAAACTGCCTCCAAAGGTATCAATACCATCTTTCACATGACTGATCAACTAATTGGTGGATTTACAACATCTCCTGAATGATTTGTACTGCCAGACACTCTAATGAATCTTGCGATCAAATATTTGTTGATTATCATACATTCGGCATACTTGCAACGGGTTTAAGTGTAAAGTGTGTACTCTGTCCACTGGTATTTACTGCATCACATTGCTAGTAGAAATAATTGATAGTAAATTAATGTGATGTAATGAACTTATGTTGGACTACATGCCAATCATTGTTCAGGCAATTGAGTAGAAAATTACTAATTGCAACCAAAAACATGATGAAAGAAGAATATTGCATGAAACAATTTGACTATTTGTGTTAAATAATTAGATAACACTTGGGGCAATGTAGCATACACATTTTTTTCAAATCAATAAAAGCCTCTGTTATATCTTCAGTGCACATAAATAGAAATAATTATCAAATTGTCAATTGTTCAGTAGCAGAATGCTCAATAAGCAAGTTCAATATTTTCATCTCTAAACTGTTGTAGATGTATCACAATTGTGAAGTTAATACTGACAGTGGAACATCTATTGATTGCAAGGCCGTGCCTGCTCACAACTACCATCTGTGCTGTGACTTCACTGAACACACCCATCCAGAGTGTGCAACTGCTGACAGAGGAATAGCAGTTATATTGAGCTGTACATTGAATCTGAACATTGTATCATTCTTGTTGCATTGCTTTAATTGTATTCACAATCATACATTCAGTCATCTCCTTCAGCATACCTGCGTATAAACCACTTGCTACATAACCCACAGTGCAGCAGAGCATTTAGTCATGGGTCTCATGAATTACAAGTGTGCACCTTCCTTATCTCTCTAAATTAAATGAACTCTCTAAACATGGTGTTCCACCCACCAGACAACACTGTGACTTATGTGCTGACTCAACCTGAATTGGTTTTCACAGAGGCTAATTACCTGGCATAATTCTTTCATGGCAATGAAGATTTGGTAGTCCCAACTTGCTTTCTAATAAGCTTTAATTTGCTTAAAAAATAAGTGTAGCAATGAATGAAAAGGCGATTTTAATATTTGTTCATTTGAAGAACGAAGAAATTGTTCACTGGATCTTGCCACTCTTTTATTGGACTTGTCTGTACTAATCCTTCCTGTCTTTTATTTAAACTCTTATTTTTCAAGAAATAAATAATCACCAATTTGTTTCATTAACTCTCAACTTGTTCACACAATGTGAGTTGAAAATCATTTTATGTGTTTATATTTTTTAGACAAGACTTCAACATTTGTGTAACTATAATTTTCCTTTGAATTTATTATGTTTTTTATTTATTTGAAACGTTTTCATTCTTTGTGTCCACTCCAATACTTCAATGTTCTAGACTTATAGCACTTTTGAGCTGCTAATCTAACTGGATTCAAATGCTTTACAAATGTGTCATTATTATATCACCATTTGGCTTTTGAAATGTTGAAGTCATATTTTTTATCATTTCATAAACATAATTTACAAAATAGTGCTCTCATGCAAACTGGTATTACATATCCTTAGTTCAATATGCAACATCACAATTTTATAGGAACAAAATAATTTTTGACAAATATCATGTGTTCTTTTTCCTTCATGCAATTTTAATATACAGTATGTCGAGTCCTTATGATTGATACAATAGCGTCTTTGAAGAACTCAAAAGCTCAAACCTAAGCAAATAATTGTACTGGAATAGTCAAAGGTTTGACATGCAAGTATTTGCACATCATAGCATTTCTCTTCAAAAGGTAATAATACTATAAGACAAGGATAAAATGGATAGACGAAAACCAAACAGAAGTCTAAGACTTATTATTTGTTTGAAGAAAATGGCCTGTCTCAACACTGATAACCTTAATCTTGACCTCAATGTTTCTTTTAGCGGAAGAACAATTGGTGGGTTTCTAGACGGAAACTTGACCAAGATTTAGCCCAGTTCATCCAACCCGGATCACTGACATATGAAAAGATGTATTCATGGAGGAATGCTTCTGCCGTGAGTGAAGACAAACATATTTATTGAACGAAGCCTCAGAAATAAAATTACCTGATCCTGAACAAACAAACAATCAAATTGCTTGTAAATTTACATGCAGGGAGCTAGAGAATAGGTAGTTGATTTCTGGAGTGGACAATGGTCACTCTCCTTGTCCAGGGCTGACATTATCTTGTAGAAATACAATAAGGTTCAATATGGCCAAAGTGGTCACCTTCTTGTTTGCCAATCTCAGAAATCTACAAAGGCAACCTGTACAGAATCCAAGACTTCTGTTGACATCTTTACTGACATCTTTTAGAAAAGAGTTCTTAATTACCAATGGTATGTGTCAGTATTAACAATTAATATGAACAAACAGATTCACAGTGTCAAAATGATAGTCAACTTTGCAGGCAATATTTTTGCATTCTCATCAGTGTAACCTTGCAGGGCTTCTGTGGAGAGATGCAGTGTCAGTAAGAAGGAAAACAGCTTCAGTAATCCAATGCTTGTAGTACAGCTTCTGTGGAGAGATGCCGTGTCAGTAAGAAGGAAAACAGCTTCAGTAATCCAATGTTTGTAGTACAAGTAACATGAGGAACTTTGCTTTCACTTTTCTTTCTATCAATCTCTTTCATGAACTTTTCTCTCAGTATACATCGTGAACATCATGTTACATTTTGGCTGAAAGATTGTCCTTGCAATGTAAAACATAATCTTAACTCAGCCTCATCGGTGGATCTTCACAGATGCATTAAGTCTCACAAATATTGATAGGCAAAATGCCATTAAAATATATCAGAGAGTTGATACTCTCTGAATATATACAGCATCAGATCTCTATGGGTTGCTGAAACTGTTTGGATTAATACTGTATCACATCTTTGATAGGCATGACTTAGTAGTTGAGTTGACTAGGAAATATCAAGATGACATGGATGACAACTTCTTAATTTTTACAAATTAAAAATGAAAAAGTTAAAAACTACAAAAATATATAAAAAAGAAGTTTTTGTCCATAAACTCACCTCATTATTGTCATAACACTGCATATATCCATATCTGAAAATCTCTTAACTTGCTATCCCAGAAAAAGACCAATTATTTGCAAGCTTGAAGGAATTTGTAACAACTGTTAAATTCACTAGAATAGTAAATTGGTCATATTTATGGGTTCTCCAAACAATGGAATTTATCATTTGCATAATTGAAACAATGAATTTGACACAAAAAACACAACAAGGGAATTGAATTTGTGCTGTCATTTTAAGCTAGCAATTGAGACAATATACACTGTAATTGTGTTGATGAGACACGAGTTGAAATAAGTTTCCACCAAAACATTCAGTTCATGAAAGATCAGAATATTTTTCAAAAGTAGCCTTATTAAAAGAAAGAACAAAATCAATCCACTGATATCAGGCATTTTCCATTTTAACCCATATGCGTCTTATTAAGCAGGGCAATGACTTGGAGTAATAAGCTTAATTTGTCATAACTGATCCTATTGGCCAGAGCTTCAGATGAGAGTTCTCTTTACTATGACAGGAGCTGGTCACACCCTATGTATATCTTGGTTTATGTGATACAGTTCCTGGGGGTTTACCGTTGTGAATATGTTCCCAGCCATGTAGATGACATAGTCTGTAGTAAGAGTATTGTGAAAAGTTCTGTCAGAAAACAAAATTAGATATCTAATGAGAGGCATCCGTCATGTTTACTGAAAAATAAGCAAATTTGTATTAGAGATCTTAAGGCTCTAATTGTGGTGTGAACTTGTGATATTTGACATTTGTCTTACAGATGAGCGCCAGTGTCATCGGTTGATACAAATACTGTACACAGACAGATAATTCTGTACTCCATGAAAGTTCCTGGTGTGTCTTGACCAACTGAACTGGTGTGTCTTGACCAACTGAACTGGTGTGTCTTGACCAACTGAACTGGTGTGTCTTGACCAACTGAACTATCACAGCTGCATCCCTGGACACAACCCTTCATCCATGGACCCTGGTCATCTGCCTGGTCACTATTGACCACTAATTGGTGTCCAGCTGTGATGAGCAAGAAAAGATCAAGCCAGGGCATTAAACAATAGACCTGGCATAAAGCCATCAGATGTGAGAACTGTGGTCAAATTATAGCCCTGAACCATCGGTTTGTTTTTTGTTGAACAAATGAAATTCCAGGCTTCATTTATCATGGATCCTTTGATACTGATGTTCAATAGTGCTGTGCTTCAGTCAGTGAGTGCAGCAGGGTCGGTGGGTATATTGATAAATTGTTTGTTTAGTTTTTCAAAAGGCAGTGTCTAAGGAATGTAAGGTTTCTGAATTGAATGAAATACTTGTTGGAATATTAAACTAAGAGAGAAAAGGTGTAAGTGGATATCTAGCTGAGGACATTGTACAAAACTTCAGATACAGATTCATATTTCAGTCAGAGACTTCAGACATAGACTTCATTTTAGAAACATATGTCGAACCGAATTTAGACACAAACTATAACATTTCAGACAGAGATGTCATACTCAAACTTTAGAGACAGACTTCACATACAGACCCACCATACAGATGACAGACTTCAGACCCACACTTCTGATATGGACACACATTTTAGAAACACTTTTCAGGCAGAATTAAGACACAAACTTATATTTCAGACACAGATTTCAGATACAGGCTCAAATTTCAGACAGGAACTTCAGACACAGAATTCATTTTAGAAACATGTAGAACAGAAGTTAGACACAAACTTACATTTCAGAAACAGATCTACATCATTCTCAAAATGTAGGCACAGACTTTAAATACAGACCCACATTTCAGACACAGACTTCAGACACAAATTTATACTTCACATACAGACCGACAGATAACAAACCTGCTCATCAAAATCTGAGAGCAAACGAAACATCTTACCTTGAAACAAAACAGCAGCGACTCCTGGTTATACATTTGAGTTGAATGTTGATTGGTTACAAACACATGATGAACATACCACTGAAACAAACAGGAACATTTGTAAAATCGGCTGACAATGTCTTGGAGATATAAAGTACTTTAGCAGTAAATGCTTCATTTTTACAATTTATTTCATAAGAAAATTTAATAAACACAGTCAGCAAGGAAGACTCCTGTCCTTTCCCAACATCCCTTACATCATAAAAAAATTAATCTTTCATTGAAGGCAACCCATTTGTTTTCGGAAATTTAAAGTTGGTTCCAGAGGCCAACCCTTCAGAATTTCTTGTAACAGGGTTCATCGATACGACAGAACACAGCAAAAGCAACGGGATTGATTTTTTTCCGAACTGACACTAATAGGGTAATGCTTGCATTGGGTGCATGAGAGTTGATGCTTGTGTACAGAGTAAGTGAAGTTAAAACAGCCCAAACCCTATGGTTACCAGCCAAGACACCATGCGAGTTCTCCCTACACTGTTATTATACCAGAATGTGGGAATGGATTTTGGTTTTTACGGAACTGAGTTAAACAGTTTAAAGCAATGGTTAAGACAATGTTTACTGCAGTATGTTGTCACATAACAGTCAAGAAGCAAGCAATAGTGAAAGGCAAGGAAGTGGGATAAATAATGATCTTAGAAAGAGAAGGGTGGGAGAGGAGAAGTGGATGAATGGAGATGTATGTACGTGGGGGAGGGAGAGAGAGAGTTAAGTAGATGGGGATCTTTGGTCTTTTGGAACACAAATAGGTCACAAGCTTGAGAAGTAAGCAGCATCAAACAGAGATAGTCAGGGTTGGATCAAGGATTTTCTGAGCGAGGTTGAGCTAGTAGGGTGAAGTTCAACCATATATACACCACATGCACAAAGCTTCTGAAGGGGTCAAATTTTGATTGCTGATAGAGCTATTGTAAAGTGTCAAACTCTGATCCTGCTCTCATCCCCTTTAACGAGCCAAGAAAAAAAATTGATACAATAAGTTGTCTTCTTTGCAAATTGTATTTATTTATGACATATGAAGTACCTTTTATTTCTCTTTTCTATAAGTACTGGGTGCACTGACTTTTAATCCCATTGAACACCTGTGGGACGAGATTCAAAGACGGCTGAATGATGTCTGACCAAGCTGGATGCAGCTGAACTGCATCAGGCGTTCCTCAGAGTGTGGGCTCAAGTGCCTATGGCCTTCATCAACTGCCTCATCCATTTCATGTATCATCGTTGCACGGCAGTCATCAATGCACATGGCGGACACACTAGATACTGACTTGTGATGCCATTTTCTCAGACTAGTATTGTGTTTCACTTTAAGAACATTTGACACTTTAATTTCAACCTTGATGATCAGTCTTGCCAAGTTTCATCGTTTTAATATGTCTCAAAGTGTGATTACAGTGTTTGGACAAATAAGGTTTCTCATATATCTATCCATGGTGATGTTTCATTTGCGGTTCAGTATATATTACCTGTTGTCCTCTTCTTACAACATTCATTTAATGATATGTTTACGTTAAAAAAGAACGTATTTTCCGTGATGTGTGCCTATACATGTTCTCATTGCTGTTCTTTAGTTACTATTCAGTAGTTGATGTGAATGTTCTTATGATATTTATTTTCTTATCTCGTTAGCAGGGCAGGGTATTCCAAGTCAAAATGGTACAATTGGAACACCATATAACCTTCAACAGCAAGGAGGCTTTTCCAACCAGCAACAACCAATGATTTCCCAGCAAGGTCAACAGTCTATGATGTCGCAGGGTCAAGGTATGATGTCACAAAGCCAACAGCCTATGATGTCCCAGACTCAGCAATCTATGATGTCCCAGGGCCAACAGCCAGTGATATCCCAGGGCCAGCAACCAGTGATGTCTCAAGGCCAACAGCCAATGATGATGCAGAACCAACAACCAATGATGTCCCAAAGTCAGCAGCCAATGTCCCAGGGTCAACAGCCCATGATGTCACAGGGTCAACAGCCCATGATGTCGCAGGGCCAGCAACCCATGATGTCACAGGGCCAACAACCCATGATGTCGCAGGGCCAGCAACCCATGATGTCACAGAGCCAACAGCCCATGATGTCGCAGGGCCAACAACCCATGATGTCGCAGGGCCAGCAACCCATGATGTCCCAGGGCCAGCAACCCATGATGTCACAGAGCCAACAGCCCATGATGTCCCAGGGCCAACAACCTATGATGTCTGCCAACAGTAGTAGTCAGATGATAAATAACCAATCCGGAACACAAAATAGTACAATGATGGCTGGAAGGGGACAAATTCCTCCATCATCATATCGTCGATCTCCTCAAGGTAATCTTCAATTTCTTACCAAATAAATGCATTATTGTCTTTAACTGTTTACTGTGGTTGCTCTATGATAGCTTGTTGAATAACTGTTTGGGTAACAACTGCCTTGCCGTCAGGTTTGCCGATATGTGCATTATTTTAATTGCATGACCGATTCATGATACCAGGCTTTGTAGTCTGGTCCTGTAAGCAAAGTCCAGAAATGCTGCATAAGACTGTTTTGACTTCATGGTCTGTGAAATTTTGTCTGGTAGCATGACAGTTGTTCGTGCTTTGTTGATTATGTTTTGCTGCATTTTAAGAATTAAGGATCAAAAGGGTCAGATTGCATTGAGGGTGACTGTAATTAATTACTTTGTTTTCTTTTTTTTCTTCAAAATTTCTTGTTGGTTATTTTTTTCAAAAGTTTTTTTTGGTGGTTTTTGGTATTTTGGGTTTGAAATCGAAGGAACTCTGTCTCAGTTTAATCCACTTTGTACTTGAATAGTATGTTTTATATAAAAGGGCTGATTATGGATATTAACTGTAACCTCTTAACTATGAAAACATGCTAACTTATTAATATTGGTGGGTGTATGTACATCTAACATTATTATAACAACCAATATCATTATAACTACTCAAAGTGGGCAGAGCAGACAGCGTTCTTTTGAAAATGTTTGAGCATGTTTTCTAGTTTCAGTGTCCAACACTAACTCTTCCCCCTCAGTTAGACGAGATTCTCGGGGCCATTTTCTAAGCCCGGAGGATGAGCATGATGAATGCCCTACCTGTCTGACTTGCACACAGTCGAACACATGTGACGTCTGTCACATGTGGTCCCCTGAACGATGGGATGACATGAGGGGTCGACAAGAGCAATCTCGACGTCGACGGGAACGAAAAGCTGCTGACAAAGCTTCACGTAGCAATACAACCAAAGAAACTAGCAATGGCGGAGCATCTGCCAAGACGTCAAGTAATACACCAGCTACAAGTACTACTGCTACCACGAATGGTGAAGTTACTTTACCTGTGCCTGTCTCTAAGCCAACAAGTGGGGATCGCGTGGCCTCGTGGACCCAACCAATTGCCCCCTGCCCTACTCCTATCCAGCCGCAACCAGTGTTTAATGTCGGGCAAGTGTTTTCTTTGTCCAAGAGGCTTGCCCAGTCTCACTAAGGCAGATCTGAACTGCTAGATCTTTCTGTTAATATTGCCCATGGAGAGCATGCTGACCAACTGAAGCGCGGGACCCTCCTCTTCGTAAATCCTTTACCCATGAGACTAATCCTATGGGATAGGACTGATTCAGGTGTACTGTAACTAAGGTGCTAACTAATATACTCTGCCTTAACTGTGCTGAGCAGTGACCAGCGGTCGACCCATCCATGGACTTGACCCGTTTCGCTGGTGCAGTTTAGGTCTGTGTTAGTGTGACTGAGGCATGCTCATCTGGCCACAAGATAGACTTAGACTAGATCTTACTAAACCTGAGACGACCGTGTCCACCCTCACAAATTCATCATTTCTAGATTTATCTGGGTTCTCTATGTGCTTATATTTTGGTGTCGGGGTAAACATTTTAACTTTTGTTGCTTTGTAAATTTAATATAACAACTTTCTGGTTCATACAGCTGGATAAATCCTTGAAACAGTAAGCAGAGGAGAGCCTCTAGACAAGACATAGGTTTTCTCAGGTTTTTAGTAGTTCATTTACGACGGTTTGTTTTAAGGTTTTCATCAGTTGTGTTTTCAAGCTTGTAGAGCAGAATGATTTTTCATGATCTCGTGGATTTTAATGACAGATATGTTGTGCAAAATTGCTTTCATTTCAGAAATCAGTTTTTCCCATCTTTCATTTGAACCCATGTACTGGACCAAACTGTGAAATTTATCAAACAAATTTCAGAAAATATTTCTAAACAAAATCTTGTTATCAGATGAGGCTGTTTTAGACACGCTAACATTGATTTTCTCTCTCTTTAGTTTTTGTTCCTGTTCAGCTCATGTTGCCAAGTCTGGCACAGCTGTTTCTTGTTCAAAAGTCCTCGCATATGGAGAAGAGTATACGGGTCAAAAGCATATGTCAACTCTTCATAGCTTGTCACAAAGTCGTCAAACCCTTTTTCTTCAAGATTATTGTATATTTCCAGAAAACTGAACTCGTATTTCTCCTTACTTTTTCTATTTTTAGGTTTTTAAGCTCAGTTTGTTCCTTCTCTTACAAATATCCATTCATTCTTCCCTACATTTTTTCCATCCTGCATGATACTTTTTTATTCCAATTCCTTTCTTACAGTGACATTCTATGCTCGTATTGAATTAATAAGTGGAAAAAAAAAAGTTTTTTCCTTATGATTAACTTGTCTTAGCAATTTTGAAGAAAATGCATCTTTGAATTCATCTCTCTGTGAAAGAAGATAATAATCATGCATATTTAGTACTATGATTATTACTTAAAGTGGGTGTGTTTTATGGAAGTGTGAAGTTAATGGATATTGAAATTGTTTTAAAAGATTCTTCACTATTCCAATCAAAAGGGACACCTTTATTGTTCTTCAAAGTAAGATCAGTAAAAAGCAGAAATAGAATAAAGAAGTATTACAGCAAAAATGAAAATTTATCTAAAGTTTTTTTGCCATTAATTCATCAAATCCTTGATTGGGCAAATTGTACGAAAAACGATGACCCTTTTGATCCTTTCGCTCAATTTGATTTGCTCACTGTCTATTGTTGACTGTTGACTTTGCGTTGATTTGGCGTTGATTTGAGTATTTTTCAGTGTCCTGTGTATTTCCTGTCTTGTAAGTGTTGTAACGTCTGTCAGAAAACACGAAAGATTTAAATTCTTGTCAAGGACTCGTACAGTTTGGTTCAGAATTGATCTCATAGTCTCTTCTTCAGGCTTGTGTTTAAGACATCCTGCAAGTATATTTTCTTCAATTTTCATTGGCTTTTTTTATGAAACAGCTTTCAGGTGCCTCATAAAAAGAATATTTCTTTTAAATTACCGGTATCATTATTTTTGCTCTGTTTGGCCGAAGTGGGCTCCCGTTTGGTTTCACCAAATCTTCATCTGCAAGATAGTGTTCATCTTTTGTAGGGTTCATTTGGGGTGGGCGAGATGGGGGCAAGTCCATTTGCTTGAAATCTGTCTTGGATAATCTTAATCTAATTTTAGTTATCTTAATCAAATCGTGAATTTGGATTTGCCTCCTATAAAAGCAGGTATAAAATGGTATTGGTTTTCATCCAGCACTGATATTTAGGTATCCTGAGCCTATCATTGTTTGGCCATAGCCCATGAATTTTCAAATGACCCTACCTTTTTGACAGTTCTATATGGTCTAGTAAAGAAACAGGAGTCACTGACCCATTTTGAGAGCCCAACAGTTTTCAGATTCAGGTTCATTCCTGCTTTTGTGGTAATAATTTTGAACAAAGAGTATTTGAAGCATTTAAAGTCTTGATTTTTCCGTGAGCAATTATCTTGAACAGGCCTCAAGCTTTTGACAAGCAATTTTGTCCACAAGAACCTTGCAGAAAATGTGTTCTGTATCTGGATGCACTTTTGTAGTATATGTTCATTAAATTTGTCTGCTTTTGTGAAAGCAAAGCAGTATTCATGTGTGCATATTGTTGATGTGAAGTGTATGATATTATTTGTAATATGAGAGAAATTTTGGATTTCCTTTTGTCATTTAGGTGTATTCAGTGCAAAATATTATATAAATACATATTCCTTTTCAGCATTTTCTATTACAGTTTAAATATTTCATGAATTTGGATTTTCAGGGTTTTTTTTGCAGCAGAGCATTCTCTGACTTTGTATTCAGAATGTTTCATCTTTTTGTTTGGGTTTTAGACATGTTTTTAGAATAATATGATAATGTCAAGTGTAGGTCAGATGTTGTTTCATATCTTCATCATATCTTGAAACAAAGTTGTACAATTTTGTTGATTTTTTTTTCTGTGAACTTCTAAAATCTAATACTTGGTATTTAAGTTGTAGACGAATTTTACGTCAAACGGGATTTAAACAAAATTTAATTGCAATTTTTTTAAAGATATATCTTAATACCTTACAGATAAAAAAGAATACTGAAACACGACAAACACGTCGAAAGCTATTATAAATCTTAAAGGATATCTGTATTTAGTCATTTGAATTCCAAATCTCTCTGTTTTTAGCAAAGTACGATTTTAAAGCTTTGGACATCTACACAGATAACTGGAGAAGTTAGAAGTCGTAGATAAACTCTTAGATGTATCAACAGTTGGTCGTGAAAATACTAAAGTTTTAAAAACTTTTGCGTTTCAGAGTTCACGATTTTACCCCATTCGAATATCGTTAAAGAACACAGCTGATATTTTTTTAGATTAGTGGAATGGTAAGAAGTTTGAAGTTAAGTTGATATCAAGTCGTTGGTTGTGTGGTGGCATTCTTCTATTCTGTGTTCAATACCAAGTTAATCATGGTAGCTACGCGAAGCAAGAAGTATCGGCGAACCGTTGATTGGTTGAATGCCCGCTGCATCGTGTCTGGATTGGTGATTAACATCCTATTTTGTGACTTCCTTCATACGAGTTTCGATGCTTTTTTCCTTCTTTATGTGATTTATCGACCCTTCCAATATATGCCAGCTTATTTTAGCTATCGATGCACGAAAGCTACATTTTTGCATATTGTTATATTGTTTATTTTTATTATCACTGCTATG
>JAUELE010260831.1:0-10382 GCA_031471655.1 Diodora aspera | reverse complement strand
AACAACACACAGTCTTAAAAAAAAGTGGGGGATATTGAAATTTCAGGGTAAATAACAAAATTATGCTTTTGTTTTGGATACAATCACCAACTGCAATGAAGATAACATGAATTGCTCTACAGCAAAGCACCAACACTCAGCCAACGGTGGCCGGGGTACATATTCGGATTTTACACTTCAGAGAAAGGTAATCAACTCTCGTGTGATCGAGATTCCTTTCATTCTGGTAGCTTCTGACTGTATACGTAATCCTTTGTTGATTTTGTTTATCTGAGACATCTTTTGATTGTTTTTTGCAATGCAACGTCTCCAACGTGCTGAACTTCTACGAACAATTGGTATGCTTGAAACTGGCAGTCGTCAGTCCGAGGTTGTCAATTTCTTCAATGTTTCCCAGTCTGTGTTTAGCAGATTATGGAGCAGCTATCACCAAACTCATAATGTTGATGATCGACGCCGTTCAGGGCGTCTGCGGTCAACAACAAGAGTTCAGGATAGGTTGATTCGTACCCAGGCTCTGAGAAATCGCATTCAACAACAAATCAGATATCTGAAAACCTACACCAGGCTACTGGTGTCTGCGTGACAGGTCAGACGATTAGAAATCGTCTACATGATGTCCATCTTTATGCTAGACGGCCTCGTATAGCGCCACTATTGACCAACCGCCACATTGCCAATAGGCGCGAATGGTGTACAAAACACAGGAACTGGGGAAATCGTCGGTAATCACGTGTAATGTTCTCAGAGTATCTATACACTTTAGACTTCCTTGATAGGCGTGGTCGCATCTGGCGACGTCGTAAAGAACGCCATGCCAATGTTAACCTGACCCCGTTCTGCTTCTGGGGAGTGACGTGGTGTCACATACATATAGAATAGGGACTCAGTAACTCAATGCTTGTTGTACAAGGCGACTATAATGGGTATCTTTTGCTTTCACTTTTATTTTAGACTGGTGATAAATTCCTATAAAGGGCCTAGAAAAGGCTGCAGGGAGAGTAGTATCGGCGTGACTTTAAGGAAAAGATGGCGGCCCCCTTCGAATCGATAATCGATATAGCGTCGCCGGAAACGAGCCTGTACACGTCACGAGTCTAATCGATAATATATATAGCGTGGGTAGGTAAAGCGTGTCGTACATGTTTTTTTAAAAGTCAGCTTATTTTACGTCGCCTTTTGCCTCCTGAAAGGAGGCTATATCGGCGACGAAATGTCCGTACACGTTTTAAATCTAATCGATACTGAACTACGCGCCGATTGGTTCGAATGATAGCCGAAATCACCCCATTGTTTTAAACAATAACCAAATAAATAATTATAGCGGAATAGATAAATATAGCTCGGTATAGCGTCGTATAAATACGTAAGAGCATCCAGTGATAATTATATAACTAGGAATTGTGCCTGGATATCTATAGCGTATAAACCTATCACACATCTGATTTACAAGTTTTACTTGCCAAACCTGTTCTTATATATTACAACGTCGTATACGCCTATGTTATCGATGATATTTTTATCTGTGTATATACAGTTTTATGATTTCTTAAATCTTTTCTGTCTCTCATAATTCCATAAGGAATGGCTCCTGTACATTTTATCCCGATTTATACTGTAAATATTGTATGTACAAGAGGTGAGACATTAATAAACAATCTGTCTGTCTGTCTGTCTAATTAATTATAAACCCTATAAATATAAGAGGTATGTATTTAATGTTACGTGGCGTCTCAGCGCTCGTCTGACTGTTTGGTTAGTTCAATTCAAACATCGGTAACCAGTCGTGTTTATTAAGTCAGTTAAAAGTTTCATTACACAATATAATGCCAACACACCTACCCATGTATTTATAATCCATCTAACAACTGATATATTATCCGTAAAAATGCCACGTTACGAGCATAAATCCGATACGAGTATAACAATTTCTGTCGTCTGTTTGGTCGGTTCAAAACAGCGACGATAGCGACAATATATTCGAGGAGCAAATGATTCGTGTCTTGGTGAAGGTTATTTATCAAATGATGCGTGCGGCTGTGCATGCTTTATATCACGAAGAAAGCTTGTAGACGGTGTGATGAACTATTAGTAGGCCTAGCACCCACCACCCATTTTTTGAAATCACAAAATTCAGTTCTTTTTCGGTTTAAATCTTTTATTTAACTGATATGAAATGCAAATAAATCATTCTGTGCCTTTTATTTCAGATAATATGTGTATTTCAGAAGGGAGATGGGAAGACACGAAAATGGGTCTTTTTTCCAATTTTGGAGAAAATCCAACCTCACTCTGCCATGGCCAACAGAAAACAAAGACACACATAAATTATAGCTAAACATATTCCTCAGTCATCATTTTACATGTTTCCAAAAAGAAATCAAGCAGGACTTTCACCATATGGAATGTTCATGGGCTGGAACAAAGCTACCTCCCTAGGCGTCTTCAGCCAAACCACCTGTAAGAAAGAAAAAAGTCACTTATACTTTCTTATACTGAAAGCAGTCAGTATGCCAAATTAGTATTTTAATAACAACATCATCCATTTCTGTCATTAATTTAAGTGTATTAATGTGAATAAGTTCATACTAAACAAAATTTACGAACAGATACACACAACTTTGAACCGAAACCAATTATAAAGTCAATGACTATATAACCGTAAGGATTACTGGTATACTTTCTTTTTAAAACAAATCACAAACATTTTTTAACAACAAACAACATGCAAATGGATGTATCAGTATATTAAATTTGTAAAAAACGATAAATAAAAGAATTATTTAAAACTCAGTTATTTTCACCTCAAGCTTACAAGCAAACATCTGAATATGCATACATGTTATGCTTCTTTAATGCAAGCAAAATGGTTTAAGTAAACTTCCACTGGTTAATATTTGATTTGTTACTTTACAGATGTTTTAAAGTAAACACTGGCATCAGGACTCGACCAGGAAGAAATTTGTTGAATTTTGTGATGCTTTGAAATAATTATGTGAGCATCATTTGAACCTAAACATTCTAGGAGCCACAAATTGACAAACACCATTTTACCCTGAAATTCCGCCGTGACGGGATTCAAACATGGTACTACTGTGTCACTCCTATCATAGGCCTATATAGGATTTAAAGTACCAGTGAAAGTTTACTTGATGTAAACACTGCATCAAACTGTCAACATGAAACCAGATGAAGTATATCGTTAGTAAGAGTAAAGTGATTTTCACTTAGCTTGAAGTAACCTTTCAATATTCAACAAAATAACTTTGTTAGAAAGGGAAACAAATGAACAGAGTCATGCTATTTTTTTAACACGAAAATGGTCTACCTCAAGGCTGTGCACCACAAACAAGAATGCGTCCATGATTGAAACACGAGACAGCATCCAGTCAGACTGACAATAACATAAAAACCATCAGAGGCCCCTGTCGTACTGATGGACTTTCATGTCAATATTTCACTGACAAGACGTGATATAAACACACTCTAGAAGTTCTGTTCTGTTCTGCAGTGTCCTTGATAAGAATTATCAAATTTGCTTCAAATCCTGAATGTTGTGTTCACATACTTTCATGCTTCAGTTTTCTTGGAGAAAGTGAAGAGTTTGGGATTTTTGTGTTTTTGTTTCAAGACTTGTTTTCGAAACTTCAACTGTGATTCAACAGCTTTCCTTTGAACCTCTAGTGGTAGTCTTACAAAACCTTCCTCAACTTGTTGTTCGCTCTGCCACAGTCCATAAAAACAAACACTGTTTGTCAGTGTTTCTGAAGCCTGAAGTCGTTTTCTTTCTTTCTCACCAAATTCCTTCTGCCTTTTCTTCTGTCGTTCTATTCTCTGATGTTCTTATTTCCTTCAATCTCATCTTGAAGGTATTTCGGACATTAGCAGCCCCCTTTCTAGCTTGAGAGATAAGTTGGTTTCTAGCAGTTGTCTCCATGCCATCAAGCCACTGACGAGTGCGATTATTGGAGTACATTAAAAATGATTCATTTGTCAACAAGGTGGCATTTGGCCGATATGTCAGAAGCTGACCAAACACAAATTCTGGTAGTTTGTTGTGCTTCATGACTGATTTTGTCTCCTCAATGATTTCTGCCTCAGGGTTCCAAAATTTGCCTCCAGGCAGATGGTCTGTAATCATCCGTAATAGCAACTCATGTATTGTTCTAAAAAGACTCTGCAGCATTGGACACACAATGTTATCAATTGGAGGATTGTCTTCAATCAGCTTAATGAACACTTTATCCGTCACGTCTACAGGTGTACCGAAGGGTGTGTTGTTCCCAATCATGAATGACATCATGGATTCAGTTTCAGAACATCCTTTGTCCAGAAAGTCTACCAGGCTCTTATAGTGTTTGTTCATAACAAGGATGTGTCCGTTGGACTCAAGTAACCCCCAGAGTGGTCCACTGATGAACTTTGATTTAGCTCCTGCTAGAAATAAATGCTCTTTAATGTCATGCGATACTGCTTTAAGGTTGTTGGATCTACCATGTACTGTGTCGAGGAAAATGGCAATATCCTTGTGGTGAAAGTAGATTGCATGGCACGACTAAATCTTTTGTGCTTGAAGCGAACAATTCTATTCCGTTCTGAGCATTCATTCTGAAGGTAAGTTTTCCATTCCAAACTCGCCCCGTTCTTCTCATCTTCTCCGACGGCAAAACTTTTACAACATGTTCTAATCAGCCGGAGCACCTCACTTTCATTCTTGTGATATATTCGAAGGTCAGGATATTTAGCACAACCAACAAGCTTATTGTCCAGGAAGGATGACTCGCACATTTTCAAGCTTTCTTCACAAGAGTCTGCCATTCCAACCAAAAGGTGCAGACCACAAACGAAGTTATTAATCCTGGAAGCAAATTGCTTGTTCGCTCTCATCAACATCACTCCATTCATCAACCACTTGTGGGAGGATGCCTTCTCTGAATTGTTCAAGTAACTTGTTGAATGCCTTCTGGGTTGAGGCCATATCTGACAGTGTGTCTCTTTATTAGACAGGAGCTGTTAACCCTTATGGAAATCTTTCTCTTTCTCCTTCTTGGGACAGTGGTGATTTAGGTCTTCAATGATTTCCTTAAATGTCTCAAGTGTTGTATGGCTGCTCTTGTTTGACATCTCCCGTAAGCCAAGTATATACGATGTTTGGGTCTTGTCAGTTACCACAAACGCTTCCACTGTCTTTCCATGTTTACGAGTCTCGTCAGTGTACAGTGTTGTATGTTGTTCACCAGCCAGCACTTGACATATCTGCTCCTGGGCTACTGTCATTTTGGCATCAACAATTCGATTCACTGTACTTGGTGATGGGACTGCGTTTGGAGTCTTGCCCCAGAGTGATGCAACTTCACAGATGACCCTAACAACCTTCTCAGCATCTACCTTGTGATCAGTCAAGTTCATTACACACCTTGCTGTTTCTTTTAGTGTAAGAGCGACTACTTGTGTCCCAGAGAGACAATTCTGATGAGTCTTCCAGCAATGACTGCATGTAGTCGATGCTCATTTGTTGCTCTCCTACCACAGATCTCAGTTTGTTTAATTCGGATCTCTCTGCTTCAGCTGCCAGTGTCTTAGTTTCATCTGATTGGACCCTCTGACTGAGCCGCTTTGTTTCTCTAGTCTTCTGAACATAGAGTTTTTGTATTTATCCTTGACATGGTTGGCGCTATCAAATTTATTCTCTTCTGCAGGTTTTTAGCTTACTACTCTTCACTCGCAACTCTTTACGCACTGTCCCGAGTGATCTTTCAAATTTATGCTTCTTGCTTTTCAGTTCTTTATCTTTTTCTGACAGCCTGTCAAATTTTCTCTTGAGCTGTTTTGACTTTTTGTGCAGATGGTGTGTAGTTTCTCTCTTCTCTTTCAGTTCTTGGCCTTTGACTACAAGTTCCTGTTTTATGATGTCAATAATGGATGTATCTGCACTTACACTCGATATTGTGCATGTTGGCACACTAAAGGTCTTTTGAAGAAATTCTATTTTATTCTGAGCTCTTTTGTTCTTCAGGGCTCTTTGAACTCTGTGGATTTTTGCAGTTATAGCAAACCTGTTGATATTTCTCACATCAATACTGCACATTTTAGAGATTCAACTTTCCAAGGAACATCCTACCTCAAGGTTCAAATCTCTGGCTAAATTAAATAAGTCTAATACTATCCCATTTGTTAGTACATTTTCTGTTACTGTAGGAAGGTGTGATACAGGGTCAGATGAAAGGTTATTGATATCTATACCCAGTTCCACAAGATATGGAAAAAACATGATGATGTGGAGGTTAATTAAGATGCATGGAGTCATGGAAGGCAAGGACTGTTCCAGTTATCAGTGTCTGAGTTGACTGTGTGAGTTCATCTACTACTACTACTAGGTCATCAGTCAGGACCTCTGATGAGTTTACCAAGAAATCACCACTGCATAATGTCTGGCTGTTAGTATGAATTTGGTCTGCTCTGGGCAGTATTTTGCTCTTTTTCTTGCTTGACTCTGCAAACTTACGTGTTTGCTAATTACAGATTGGCTGAAATGCCCCTCCTCCCCAGTTGACGACGAGGACGATATATACACAACGGTACCAAAATATCCAGACTGTGGACCTTTGCAAGTTGTTGAGTCTTCACTGCCAAAGGTCTCTGTAGGGACCTGAGCCTCTTGATCAGAATCTACCAGTTGCCTGTGTTCTGCCTGTTAAGAAAACAACATCACATCATATCTATTGTAAAGCAAGTATTTAATGGAATGAAAGAGGATATTTAATAAGTTCAAAACCGTTTTCAATGAAGTGACATCACTTTCACTTTACATCTTTTTAAATAGTAAATCAATGTTGTCAAATGATTTGTAATATTTAATATGTGTTAATATTGGAGATCAAACAGTGTATGGTATACTGAAACAGAAAACTAAGCTTGCAAAGTATAAGTCTGCCTTCACAATCTTTCCTAAGACAGTGGCATATGAACTCGGGGAGGGGGGACACGGCACATTTTCGATCAAAACATTGTACAACCATAAGAAAATGCATTACATTGCATTAACTGTGTCAATAAGATATCAAATGATTCACGTTATCACCAGGAAAGCTCAAAAGTCCCCCCCTCCACCTCCAGTTCCTACACCACTGTAAGAAACCTGGGATATTATATAGAGATTGGAATGAAAATAAATTATTAATCTGTCAACATGCAAGCTTTCAAAGAATAGACATATAATACTGTGTCATGTTTTATAAGGTTTTTGTTCAAAGTATTTTAACTTTTAATTGTCACTGTTGGTTTGGGGCCCGTCTGTGCGGAACAAAAACTAAATTTCCAAAATACAACTCCTTGCAGGTAAAATAGTTGGCAGTTCTCTGGAAAGTATTGGCAACTGTTATGAAAAACAAATGGTTAAAAAGGCTTGGAAAATTATAGGTGACGAGCATCATATCCTTTATTCAGAATTCGAATTCCTCCCATCTGGACGCCGTCTACTGATACCAAAGTTCCGCTCGAACAGAGCCCGTCTGTCATTTATGCCAACAAGCATTAAACGCATATAATATGCATATTTGTGATTTTTTTGATCTGTTGTTATCCAGCGTTTTGTGTTACAAATTTCTTATAATATACTCTTATGTATTTTATAGGTATGTTTAGGATTGTGTGAAAGATTCATGTATGTAATGTGTGATGTAAAAAGAATTTCCTTTTTGATAATAAAGAGCTATTATTATTATTATTATTATCAGATTTTTCTACTTTTTTTTTACCTGAGTTTCAGTAAATGTCAGACTGTTGTCAACATTTATATTCTCTTCACTGCTGGTCTGTGGCCTGTGGCGCCTGGCTATGACTATCAAATAGTAACTGGTAATAGTTTTCATCTGAATCCGACATGACAAATAGAGAAAACTGAACAAAATAGTCTATTGTGTGGCTCCAAAAATGTATTCAAAAGTACCAAAGCAAATGTGAATGCATCAACTGTCTTACTGATAATCAGTAAATCAAACTACAGTTTTCATTAATTAATTACTTCATAAAATTTTAACACTCTGGTGTGCGTATGATATAATCACGCTTATTACAATGTATTTAAATTTCAAATACGTCCTAAAGTGTATGATTAAGATACTCTTCGTTAATAGATAATAATGTCACTGCCAAAATTCATCAATCATCCAATGAAAGAAAAAAAATATAAAATCCTCTTATGTTCTTATTTTCATAATTGAATTATTTAAAATCAGTCCCAACTAGTAAACAATATGTAAAGCATGCTGATCCATATCAAATTGTGAGGTTTAAATTGAAATACAAAAAAACCCAATCCAAACGCCACATGGATCGCGTACCTTTCAAAAACTTGGCCAAAAAAAAGTGGAAACCCCACCCTAAATTTAGTAACGGAGGTGTACATGTACTCATTACGCGCGTGTCAAAGCGAGCAAGTAAGAAAAATTACATCCCTTTGCCTATCGCCCCCTCGTCCGATTTATGATAAATTAACAATCTGTACGTGTGTAAAAATATAATATTAACTTGATAAGTATTTTATTGATCCCAGAAGTTAATAAAAACACACTTACCTTCAGCGTATATGGATGTTAACGTTTTTGTCTGTCGCAAAATGTTTTTCTTTCTTCAGAAAAACTATCAACTGAGTCGTTTCCTTGAACAAAATAGCGATATACGCGCACTTTAATACATACTTGTATATATGTGAATATATGTTCATGTATGTATGTATTGTGTTGCAAGTGTCAAGTAATCTACACCATGTACTACAATGTATATATGGCATGTACTATAGGCCTAAGGCCTTTTCAGTACCTAAAAAAACTTGACCCTAGCTTGTTTGCCGATACCGCCATGTAAATATGGAAATACATATGTTTAAACAACATCATCATCCACCTTTCTGGTCTTCAACAATTACTGCATGCATGCGATCATGAAGATAATTGGTACAATTTGCGAAATAGGAAAACATTATTGCAAGCACATATTTTTTATTATCCCCCTCAACAAAGTGGTATCTTCCCTGTGTGGCAATTGCCTCTGTCACACATCACTGATTACGAGTGCCACACAGGGAAATTGAGAGGAGGCCATGTGCCAGTCAGGAACAACTGACCGTTTCAATTAACGAGTTGTGATGGACACAGTTGACTGGCAGCTACCTGTAATTTAATTAGTGAGGTGTTGAAGAGCTACTTGGTGAGGTGTTAAAAGATTACCGATGCTTAAGTAACAGTAGCGAGAAGTGGAGATGCTTAAATGGTGTTTATACACTTTTACTCATTTGCTCTCCTCCAAGTGCAATTACAACGTAAGGTAACTCAAACATATTCTCAGAAGGAACTTGGTGGGTAAGTAACATATACCATCATGTCATCTGTCAACCATACATCATGGCGGTTACAGGAGACATTGTGCATAGTAGACAGTGTGGGCTAGATATACTGATGGAGGGATTTAAGTACAAAAAGAAGAATGTGAACAAGAACGGAACTGTGATATGGAGATGCAGAGAACCTGGCTGCTGCGCTACCGTCACCACAACTTCAGATGGTCAGGTTGTCCGACGAGGGATCAAGAGCCACAGCAATGAAGCTGATGCTGGCAAGAACGCAGCGCTTCTCGTCACCAACAAGATGAAGAAGAGAGCCCGAGAAGAACCGACGACCATCCCCCAGATATACGAACAGGAAAGGAAGAACCTGCTTTACGGCACAGAAGAAGCAACGCCACAACAGATAGCCGTCAACCTGAAGCTCTTCTCTGGAGTCAAGACAAGCCTGTACCGCCAGCGATCCAAGAAAGTTCCCCAGACTCCTCAAGCAGGCACCGAGATTAAGCTGGAAGGTGAATGGTGCAGGTCAGAGAGTGGTGAGGACTTTGTCCTGATTGATGATATGCGTGGTGACAATCGTATTCTTGTGTTTGGAACTGTTGAGAGTCTGAAGAGACTGTGTACTAGAGTTCTACTGTGCTCATGGATGACACTTTTAAAGTTTGCCCAAGATTGTTCTACCAGTTGTGCATCACCCACTCACACATGCCCCATGGATCTGTACCTGAACTATTCTGTTTACTTCCAGACAAGAAACGAACGAACTTCAGAGGAGAAATATTCCTGCAGATAAAGTGATAGGATTTGGGCTAGATGGGGCAACAGTAATGACAGGTGATGGAAAGGGTGTGAAGGGACGACTTAAGGAGAGAAACCCGCATATGATCCACATTCATTGCATGACTCACCGCCTTGCGTTGTGTACGAGTCAGGCAGCCGAGGGAATAGTAACTCTTAAGAAATACCAAGACTGGCTTACTCAGCTTTTTTATTATTTGAAATCTTCTGCTACACGTGAAAAAGAGCTTCACAAAGTTCA
>JAUELE010260821.1:0-10383 GCA_031471655.1 Diodora aspera | reverse complement strand
CGTTAGAATGTGCCCAGTCATCTGATGGTGATACGTTAGAATGTGCCCAGTCATCTGATGGTGATACGTTAGAATGTCCCCAGGTACCTTTCAGCCCAGAGACTGACCGCCGACACTGACGTGATGTAGGCGACACCAGCATGATACAGCTGAAAGATTGCCAAAAGCCATGTAAAATCAAGAATCACTCTCCTGCTCACCATAGTGACTCTGCATACTACTGGTTGCCATAGTGACTCTGCATATTACTGGTTGCCATGGTGCCGAGGTCTTTATTATCCTTGATTTCGATCATGTTGTTTGATTTAAAAATAGTGGCGTCTTTTGTTGATTCCTTTTAGTCATACCCCTTTGAGCTAGATATATTCATATATTTCATTGTATGGGTCATGCATTTAATTTGAGTGTGTATGTATATTGACCAACAAAAATATTTTGTAGTTTTTCATTGTATTTGTTTGGGATTGTATGTCAGTCAGCTGTGCTACTTTGCTGTATATTGTTAGTTTAGGAATTGAAATATCACGTTACTGTGATTTATGAAAACTATTTTTCTTTGGTATGTTATCTTGGGCCCTAATATCTGGATCACAACTCTGTTCTCCCCCTCCCACCTAAACTCTTTCTCAATGTCTCTGTATGTATTATCTCGTACCATGCTGTTGTTAGAGATAATATTTTCATTGAACTCCATAAAGAAGTGTTTGTGCAGGCGTCCAAGGCTGTCGCCTGGGGTCATTTAAATAGAATCGGACCCCAGTAATATAATGCTTGTTGTAGAATCTGGTTATTCTTTCTCTTATTGTATTATTATTTTTTTTAGGTTTGTTCTCTCTTGGCACCCTGTGGGGCTTCTGGAGAGTGACGTGGTGTCATTTGGGAAGAATAAGGTCCCCAGTAGTTCAATGTTTATCATGCAAGATGACAAACAGGGATATTCTGCTTTCACTTTTCTTTCCACTGATTTATTTTATGAACTTATCCTCGGTGTGCCTTGTACTTCACATTACGTTATTGCTGAAATATAAATGACTCTTAATATTTATGCATAACGGGTGCAAAGCGCCACCTCGTTAAATAAATATTAAGAGAGACCTATACTTATATTCACAAGTATCATAGACCTCTCTTAGTATTTATTCATGAGAATATTAAAATTAGGCTATAGGTGCAAGAAACCTGTTATGCATAAATATTAAGAGTCTGTTGCCCTTGTAACACATAACATCATCTTAACTTAACTCTCTCTTGGTGGGCATGTTGTGTACCGTGTTGTATTTTAGCTGAAATATTGACATGCAGTGTAAGACACCTTTCTATACCAGCCAATCCCTTTCAGTTGATTACCCAATTACAAATCAATCCATCAGCCCCTTTTCAATCCCATTCATAAAGCTCCAATGTAGCCAGGATTTGCTTTCAGGGGTGGGATGGATGGAGAGATTGATTGGAGAAAGGAGGAAAGCAGATCATAGCTATGTTGGGATGTATATTTCTGTGTCAGTGGTATGAAACTATGTAAATCATGCAGCACATCTTTGGGGTCGGGATGGGGGGGGGGAGTACCCATGACTCATCTACTCCAACTTTTTTGTCACCTGCCATTATCACCCCCCAAAAGCATTATGGCATACCCCTCAGGTATAATCAAGCCACTGGTTGGTAACCACTGTTCCATACTTTGTGAAATATTTCAGTAACGTACACAGCTTTGTCCAGAATAATCTCTCACTGCTGTTTGCTTCAGCTGTCTTCAAACACTAAGGCACATGTTTGAAGCAGACTCGGTGAGATTGTACTGGAACTAGTGATGCTGAGACAAAACCAGTGATGATGGTGGACATGATGCAGAGTAAATACAGTCATACTGGTCCTGATTGATGTTCTGGTGACGGGAGTGGCAGTTAATCCTGGTCCAGCAGTGACAATTTTCTGGGTGTGTGGGAACCATGACCCTTGTGTTTGATTTAGAATTTGTTCGGATTACTCAAGTTTAAATATTCGCACAACCTTTAACCTGCTTCTAAAATGTGACACAGGTAACCATATAGCCATTGGTAACCACTCTTAATTCAAGGCTGTTCATTTTTAGGTACCTAATATTGAAAGTCCTTTGAACTTTGCTTTAACCCTTTTTCTGCCACACAAATTTCTATAGTAAACTGTCACTGCAGTGTAAGTTAGACATAACCTTTCATGGGTTTGATCTTTTCAACAATGGTTTAATAGTCTTGTTGGGAAGTGTGGGTGGAGGGTTGCTATGCAGCCTGTAGTGATTGTTTTTGTTTGAAACTTTGAAACTTGGGTGAATCAAGATTTAATATGTTCTCAGTAGTTCATCAGCCTGTGGGTCTTGGTTTGCATTCCATTTTGGGTTGTGTTAAACTTTTGTCAAGACCCAGAGTCACTGTCAACTGAACCTCATATTAGGAATCCATTAATGTTGCTGCAGTTACGGTTAAGGCTATAGCTTATTTCAATATGAAAAATGTGTAAACCCTTTGGGTATTTCTGCAGCTGTATTAATGGAGTCAATAAAGCTGCAGTCACAGCTGTATTAATGGAGTCAATAAAGCCACAGCTGTATTAATGGAGTCAATAAAGCCACAGCTGTGTTAATGGAGTCAATAAAGCCACAGCCGTATTGATGGAGTCAATAAAGCCGCAGTCACAGCTGTATTAATGGAGTCAATAAAGCCACAGCTGTGTTAATGGAGTCAATAAAGCCACAGCTGTATTAATGGAGTCAATAAAGCCACAGCTGTATTAATGGAGTCAATAAAGCTGCAGCTGTAGCTGTATTAATGGAACCCAGACTTTACTGCTGTCTGTTGGACTCTTCTCTGCTAGACAAGTCTGAAGCTAGAGGAGTAATGTTTTTTGCTCTTTCTTTACCTATAGGGGCATGGGATGGCGCAGTGGTTAGCATGTGGGCCCAGCAATCTGCAAGCCTTAGCAATTGTGGTTTGAGTCTTGCCCGAGCACCTGTCTTTGGTGAGACCTTGGTGATGTGGCTGAAAGATTGCCAAAAGCCACGTAAAAACCCAAATCACTGACTTGCTTTACCTACACCTGGACAACTGTACAGCATTAAGTCAAGGGTTGTGTCAGTTTATAGAAGACACTTTGGATTAATGATTACCTAAAGAGGCTAAATCTTATATTAAATTCCATCTACAGTTATGCCAGAAAGTAGAACATTGAACTGAAAATTGAGAATATTGAAGTATGGTTCTTGAATTGTAAAAGAACTGACCATGTGGCTAAAAGATTGTCACCGTGACCTGTAAGTTCATCTGGGCTCTGTTCCTCAAACAATCTTGGTCATAATCAATCTTAGTTACTCTGCCTTTTTTGAAGTCTGCGTAGAAGCAAATTATTCCTATTCAACAAAAGAATCTTGGTAGAATTTTAGGGCTCTGAAGTTGTTTATGTTACTTTGTTGAAAGGTGGAGCAGGTGTTGCTCAGATTGAAGTGGTCATCTTTAGAATTAACTGTCAACTTAAAGTTGGATATGTTTTAAAACTCAGTGTTTACTTTAAAAAAACTCTTATGGAACGATAAATATACATTAAATTATGTACATACCATGAATATTACACAAAAGATATAGCATGTTTGTCAGTTTTATAGCCTCTTGAATAGCCTTTATTTTGGGACCTCCACGTGATAAAATAGAAAAAAATGCCTTCCGAACTTTCCGAAATAATCTTGAAAATATCTGAAACCTTTGCAAATGTTACACTTGCAAATTAACGCATTTGGCTCTTATTCAAAAAGCAGTGGCGGATCCGGGGTAGGGGGGTCCAGGGGCTCCCCCCCCCCCCCCCCCCTTTGAAAATCAATTTTGGAAAATTGCATAGTAAAGAGTCCTAGAACCCCGGATGGGACTGACATTTTGCATGTTGGACCCTCCCCTTTTCAAGTTGGACCCCCCCCTTTTCAAAATCCTGGATCCGCCCCTGAAAAGCATGTGGAAATCGAAGGAACATTCTTCGGTAAACTCTCGGAAAAAGGTTCGGAATGAGGCTGGCCATTTGAAAGTAGAAAATAAATTCATCTGCATCTGCCTAGATTGAGGGAATACAGCATCATTTAATTACATTACACTTTTACGATTTACAGTTTATGTTAATTATTTCACACAGATAGCACCAGACCTATTTTAGTGTTCTGGAGCACGTATCCAACTTTAGCAATGAGATTGCTTTGTGAAACAGGCCCTAGTGGACTAAAATAATCCCTGTGCACTACCAAGTACAACTACTACTGACAATTACCTGCCAACATAATTAGCCAAATAAATGTCTACCTGGTCTGTGTTGGCAGATCGTAACCCACTCAAACAAAGGGTGGATGGTTTCTGACATTGGTGAGATAACATTGCTTGTCGGTCTCTCTGGGTAGCCTAATGGAAGACTCTAGCTATTTGCATTCAAGAGATAGCCTTCCTGATGTTATGACAAAAATTTCTCGGAAATTTGCCACTATTGATACTACATGGCAAGGGAAAATATAGAGTTTGGTTAGGAATGAGGAAAACCTGATTTTCCAGCTAAACCGGGGTATTGACTATTTGTTCTCCTAACACTGACCTCTGTGATTTTCACCACCCTGTTGCGAGTTGGGGTTTTAAATACGAACATGGTACATGCTGAATTATGACGGGATTTGTGATTGGCCGACAGCAAATAATGATATAAACAAACTGGCAGTAATTAAAGTGAACTGGCAGCTTGGTGTTTGACTTTTGGGATCTTCAGTTGGTTGATAGTTGGTGATAGTCAGTCTCTGGTTACTCGCTATGGTGTTCTAGCATGATGAGAGGATGTAGAACAAACGTATGCCCGTCAACCTGGAGGTCTGTGGTTCGAATCCTGCTGGAGGTATTCTGGGCCACCAAACTGCCCAGATATAGTAATGATGTGGTTAGACTTTTGTCAAGATTCTAAGACTGTAAATTTCCTTAAATATATGTAAAATCAGAGGCAGTTATTATTCCTGGGACCACATATCATGATATGTCCTTTCTTAGCTGTGCCTGAGAGCCAAGCAGAGATGGCTATGCCTTGACTCAGGGTCTTGACAAAAGTCTATGCTGCCGTATATTCTCTGATCTGTATTCAGCTCGGGAGTTTCAAGGCATCAAATTAATTAAGTGTTTTCTCATATAAAACCGATTATGTTGTATTTCATCACTAAATAGATTGTCAATAAATATTTCACTGTTATTTATCAATCGTTGAAGTCATGACAATATATTTCCAACTATATTCAAATTTCATACCGCATTTCGATTGCATGTCTTTATTTTCAACCTGAGTGCTGCAGAATCACTATTATGGTTTTGATATATGTTATGGTCAAACAACAATTCATAATATTTATATTTACCATTATAACATAAAATTTTATGATGATTTAAGGGTTTTAAAGTAACGTTTTTCGAAATCGTCAGGGTTTTTTGGCTAGAAAGTGCGGGAGGGAAAGGGTTAAACATGAGAGGGGTGTTGTTGAAGGTACAGTGCAGCCAGTGTATGTTCAGCAAGCATGTGTAGGCGAGTGGTCTAAATCCCTGATATTTTCTACTCAGTATGCTGATGCTGAGAAAGCAACAGTAAAAGATTGCTACTTTCCAAGAAAATGTTATCCCCCCCAAATATTTGATCACGTTATAATCTGTCCGACTCTAATCTGACTCTTAATATTTATGCATATGTGTTCGTTGTCAAGGGTTATGCATAAGATCTAGTGTGGGTTATTGTCATTTACTGACACATTGATTGACTATAGTTTGAATTTTAACAGCCTTTGAGGTTCAAAGATTAATAACAAACTAAACTTTTGTAACCTTCTCTTCATACATTGTCACTCGAATCCGTTATGTTCCTTTGGAAGTTCAGTGGTAGAGCGCTTGTCCAGTAATCCATTAACCTGAAGTGTTGTGAGTTCAAATCTTGCCTTGGTTGGTTGATGTTTAGCCCTTTCTTACATGCAGCCCAGAGAAAGAAGCCATTATATCATGGTGATATAGCTGAAATATCACAAAATGCACTTTAAAAAGTACAAACTAAACGAAACAGATTTCCGTCTATGGTATGAAACCTTTGCCAAAATCAAACACCAAATTATATTCTGAAGTATCTCCAGTGAATGAAACCCCCATTGCTATTTTTGGATTAGAACTTGGATATAATTTGAAAAAATATTACTTTTTTAAAAGCTAATTGCATCAAAAGGAAAACATCCCAAACGTGCTTCTTGCAGTCGGACTGTCCCTGATCCGTGTCTTGTGCTGTCATTATAACATATCTGCTATCATGCCTAATTACTAAAAAATAGAAGACCAAATAGTACGAAGGAGGCAGAAGAAGCAAGTTTAGATCAAAATTGGTTATAATTAATTCATACAGCCTGTACCATCTGTTCCTTGGAGATTGGCTCAGACTCGTCGCGAGTAAAACATGCCGCTTGATGAAATTTAGCCTGCGTCTTGACGAGAATACTGGTCAAACATTTTCCCTCCTGGGGTACTGGTATTTCTGCCAATTTGCCATAATTACGTTACCCGTCCGACTTGTACATTCATATGAAACACCATCATCAGTTGTGCATCGAGTAGTATCTGCCAGCACACACGTCAAACGCCGTTTGCTCATCCGAACAAGTTTAGAGCTGTGTGTTTGTCCCAAGAGACGTTTTTTGTTACGAAAATTAAATTTGTGTGCCCCAAAGAAAGCCGACTCGATAGAAAGCGAATATTCTCTTTTCATGGCGGCTCCTTACAAGACTCTGCGAGGACGGTATTAATATTGCTCCCTCAATAATTAGTTCATTAGATCCTGGACATGTTGTTTAGTTGTCCCCTTTCGGCAGGGGCTAAAGTTCACAAATCTGTGTCGGATCGTCCGATCATGGGATTATCCCACGGGAAGCCGGTGGAAGTGGAGAAGAAAATGTGGCGAGTTAATAAATTGTTAACAAGCTGGAAGCTAATTCTTCCTTTGTATTTTATTGAGTTATTGTGGAGAGTGATTTTATCACTGATGCTCTCAGATTTATGTACGTTTTAGAAGTGAGAAAATAAATGTCAAATTACTGTGAAAAAGGAGAAATTTTATGTTTAGTTTTTATTTCAAATTTTATTTTATTCATAGTTTTATCTTTAATATTTATAACATTTTGTTATTTATTTCTTGTAATTTTAATATTTATATTTTCAGCAGTTGTAAAATGTGAGATTGAACATTTAAAAAAATCTTTTTAGTTTTGGGGAATTTTGGTTTATTCATATCATAACTTTATTTAATAAATTAATTAATCTGAATTTTTTAAGTAAGTAAATTTTACAAAGGTGCTGCAAGTTTTTTCCATTTAATTCTTTTAATTAAGTCAATGAGGAAGAATTGAAAGGAATTTTGATGTTTTGTAAACTGACTAACCAGAAAGAAAGAATGATCTCTCACTCAAGAAGAGTGATGTATCATAAACTTTGACAAAGACTCCTTCTGTCTTCTGATTTGTGTTTGAATTTGCTTTGGGATCTTAATCCTCAATTGACCAGCACAATAATTCAAACAAAGTAGAATTTAATTTTGAATAATGTTCCTGTGTTTCATCAGACAAGCGGTCAAATATTGAATCTTAATGGCCGTGTAAACAGACAGTTTTATTGTCACAGCTGAATAACAGAACTGGCCTTTGAAACCCATCTCTTGCTTCCGACTGTCCAGCCAATTTGGCCATTGTCCACTTCAATCTGTCCGATTATGCCCTTTTGAAATACAAGCTTACAGGAGACAGATGCTGTCCTGATTGAGAAAGGGATCTCTTTGGTGTGGTCACTCATTGTCCAGTATCCCATAATCTGTCAGGTCAGCAGATGACCCATGACCTCTGACCTTATGCTAATGACAGGGTAATCAGTGTGACATGTAACTTTCAGATATGGTGCATTTCAGTGGACACTAAGAATGATAAAATGTCTGGTTGATTTGGTTCATTTAGGGCATCAGATGTACTGTTTTTCATCATTTGTTTATAAAAAAGGTGGGTAGTGCAAGTGTGTTTTATTTCCATTTTTTATTTTCATTGCCATCTTGTATTTTATCATGTCATTGCCATCTTGTATTTTATCATGTCAGGCATTATCAGTCCTTTCCAGGGCTTTTAAAACGTGTGAATGACACCTGATTTGCAACACAAGAAATAGCATGTTGAATGTGATGTCTGCTAGATTGCCGAGATGAACAAAAACCAGGAATGCTTGAAATGGATCTGGATTTTGAGGCCATAATTAGGGGTGTAAAAACTTTATAAAAAATTAGGGTCATGGCAAATTTTATGATCAGGTGGTGATGAGAAACAAGAATTTTTTTAAGTGGCCTTAACCTCAAAAGTTGGGCTTTCTAATTCAATCTGAATTACTTTCAACTTGAAGATAGAGCCATGACACCAATGTTATGTATAGTCATGATCCTGGACTTTCTCCAGACCTTCAGACTGTAAAGTTCCTCAATATATTATTTAGAACAGAGGAGCTTAAAGATGACCATGGTGGAGTAAGGTGTTCATTGTTCTGTGCCTTGACTCAAGAGTCACTTGACAAACGTCTCACCTGCTCCATGGCTGTTAAATTTTTACAGAGCCCTAAGTCAGTCTAGCTCAAGATAAGCAAGTCTAGACTAGCCAAAAGCAAGTCTAAGCTTAGCCAAAAGCAAGTCTAAGCTTAGCCAATACCACATGAATAGTGGAGTGGTCAATGTGTCAGTCCAGAAATCTGTTGGACTTGGCAGTTGTGGGTTCGAATCCAGCCCATTGGTGGTATTCAGACTTTTCAAGCAAGGTGTTCTGTGAATGTTTAGTCTCTTTAACCAGTGTGCCAAGCTCGCTATATTTTAGCAAGGGGTTTAGCGAAGCCCTGTGTAACCCCCTTGAATCCCATCACTGCATGTATGTCTTTTCTCACACTGGAGGTGGCACGTGATGGAAGTGTCAAGGCACTGGTGACTGATGTAGCTGAAAGATTGTCAGAGGTCACTTAAAGCACCTGGTGGTAGCCAAATTATTGCTTCAGATGTTATTGTTAATGATTCCGGAAGATCAGAACTTTTTACGTGTTAAAGGGACATGATTAAAATTGCATCTCCAATACCGAACAAAAACTGAAAAAACGTTCAAATCGGTCTGTGTACAACAACGATATATATCATTTAAATAACGGTGAAATCCTAATAAAAATAATGGACGGTTAACTACATTTTATTCGCCGAAAAGTTTATTTACTCGAACTCGAGAATTAATTCGAAATGTTCCTCATTTTGGTGACGTCATCGTCAAAGCATCAACAATTCAGGGTTATCTTTTCCTACCGTAGTTTTCAAACCAGTTTCTACTTCTATTCGCTTTGCGCTGGCATGCGGTGAGTCTTATAAAAAATGGCGACGAGAGGCATACGAGTCCTCTGCCCGATGACGAAAAGATACGAGTAGCTACGATTGTGCAAGCTACTGTTTAGTTCGTGTTTCGCTTGGTAGACCTACCGCAAACGGATGCCGAACAAAATTAACAATATAAACGCTAAACCAACATGCTTGTTTCTTGTTTCGCGAAACGAGTGTAACTTGTTTTTCACCTCGAACAGGGATGCGAAAAAAGGGAGCTACACGAAACTGTTTTCTGTTTAGCGGTTATTTGGATCCGTCTGCGGTCGGCATTTTAAACGCCCCGTCCTGTAAGGAGCTGACAAAATAAGTGCCAGTGCATGCACCTATTAGAGGGAAAACGGTATTTCATGAACTAATTTTTAGTCTAGTCGAGTGTTCAAGCTGAGAATTTCTAAACGTTGTTTTTCCCTCGTGGAATGTGCAGCTGGCCCTGCGAGTCAACACGTGCATTTCAATGCCGATGCCGGGTTCCACCAGTCCCTGCGCATGCGCATACAAATCAAAGTCAAATCTGATTAAACTTAACACAAATTTTCGTTGTCCCTCCTCATTCATGAGAAATTTCAAGGAGGCTCTGAACCGGTTTGTAAGTATGAAATTAAAATATTTTGTTATTGAAAGGACATAAAAGGAATTGGTCTGCCATAACATTTTACTACGTGATATAGTGGCGGGTCCAGAAGGGGGTGGGGTGGGGTAGGTGGGCGGGCGGGGCACAACATAGTTCATATAAGATATCATTGTGTAGGGGGAGGGGACCGGGGGGGGGGGTCGACTGGATGTACGTATAACCATACTTTGAATATACATTGCCAGGTATAGATTGGAAATATCTTCGTTTTATTGCTTTGTGGAAGTATCTAAAACAGTCTGTTGTGAATATATGCCTACTGTCAAATCGAGCAAACCAACTTCTAAAACAGTCTGTTGTGAATA
>JAUELE010260810.1:0-10383 GCA_031471655.1 Diodora aspera | reverse complement strand
GGGGGGTTGCGCCGCTTCCCCTCCCTCCTGCTTCATGCCTTATGCCTGCAATTCCTCTCAAAGACAAAAAAATCCCAGATCTTTGATTGTCAGTGTTGGTTTCAAGGAAATTTAATGGATTCAGAGATTTATTTTTTCCCAGTTTTAATATCTCTTATGACAGTAAAATATGTTTGAAAAGTGCTCTGCCCTTTATCCTAGAGGACCTCTGCCGGTGATGCAAGAGTTATGGTTCCGAAAGATGAGATATTTGCTAATCACTTTGAATAATTACTTTAATCAGATTTGGACCATTCCTCGTGCCATATTTCTTCCCAAAAGGTGGCTGAGAGCTGTCATATAATCAATTTTTGTAGCATCATTTCTCACAGAAAGTATCGAAGAAAAGGTTGGGTCATGTTGACCAATAGAAGGCAATTAATTGCAAGAAAATAAATGCAGATGATGAATTAGGAAAACTGATCTTTAATGTCCTCTCCATCAGCGATGCAACAGTTAGAAGCTACATCAAATGGGATGAGAGCAGCTTGTGTTGATCCTTTTTGGAGGTTAACAAATTTCGTGAATTAGCCAAAAACATGGATGCCTTTTAAGGCAGATCTGATATTTCGGATCTATTTTTATTTTCACCTACTTTCCGGAGCAGCTGATAAAGGGTTAAACATGAAAAGTGGGTTGGTTTCAGCTTGGTTTGGTTGAAGAAACAGTACCCCCTTTTAATAAATCTATCTTTGTGCTAAGTTGATCATAAACTTTTAAGTTGAACTTAGGGATCCGAGCTGCATCTGCTCTTCCATTCCAAAAGGCAACTTTAAGCTGGTTAGGGGTGCGGGATGGCACAGTGGTTAGCATGTCGGCCCAGCAATCTGCCAGCCTTGGCGGTTGTGATTCGAGTCCCGCCCGGGCACCTCTCTTTCAGCCCGAAGAAACAGGAGCCCTGACACCGGCGTGATGTTAGTGAGACCGTGATGAGGTGACTGAAAGATTGCCAAAACCATGTAAACCCCCAAATCACTGACTCACTTAAACTGGTTACATGTCTTCAAACTGGCCAGATTGTTTTATGGAACAGAAATAATTTGTTGGTGAACTGATTTTAGAATTGGCTGAGCAGGTGGGATTGATGGAAAATGTAATTGTCTTGTGGAACAGGGCCCAGTTTAGTAGAACTAGTGGTCAAATTGACCTAGACCCATAACTCTCAGAATTAGTTCATTCCAAAAGACAGAACTTGATAAAATCTTGAAATGGTCGCATTGGGATATCCCACTTCTGAAACCATTCACAAAGCTTAAATACACAACGGCAAACTACAGTGTGGAAAATTACCCTTCCACTTGAGTCCAGATGGAGATAAATGTATACTCCCCAGGGAGTTGATCCATTCTCATTACCATTAGATGGAAAGAAACTTCACTGTAGATACCAAATATATTTGCAGTTATCTCATTTGGCTAACCATAAGGGAAATGCTATGTATTTACGGTGTGTAGATTGAATAGATCACGCAACCCAAGTAATTATGAGATATACCTTCGCGTGTGACTCGTTCATTTTGGAATTGTTATATATTAGCCGAGAGAATCACAAATAGGGTTACAACGACCTTAATTTGTTGGTTGATTTCCTTTTGTTTAGAATTTTATTTATATATTCAGATACATGTTATGCATCAGTATCCGTATAAATTTTTAATTGAGGGTTCAAAATTTCAAAATTTTAATATTTACAAAAATGAAATTTTAAAGTGTTTTATTGTTTTGATATTGATAATTCGACTTGTGATTTTCATTGTTTTAGAACAATTTTAGCCTCTGCCTCGTTCAGAGAACTTTCCACTTGATAATACTGAGGATGATCTTTGATGAAATTTTTGCATGGATGAGTATATAGGGAAACAGTGGTTACATTTCGTACCGTTTTTATGAATCATTTGACCCGGTGCACGAATAGAATTAAGTCTTTGAGAAGGAAAATTGCAACATTCAGAGTTAGAGAGTATGTAGCCGCCTTTAATGATGTAAAGCCAGTATGGGCAATGCGGAAATGCTAAACGACCTTTGTCAGAATCATTGTCAAGCGTACAAGATGTAATTTGTAGCATTGAAATTTCAGAAAGAAAGCCATTAAAGAAATGAAGGAGATATTAAAAATTTGTAAAATTTGAAAGCAGTTATTTGTCTGATGAATATTTTGTGCAGTGGATGGGAAAATTGTAAATTGAACGTGGACGCTTAGTCATCGAGAAGGGTTGCGAGGATTCAATGGAGTGCCCAAGTGGAACGTTAGAACTGTTCAAGAGTGTGCGATCGCCACTCTCAGATCTGAAATAACCGTTTTTCTCTTTTCTACATGTCAAATTTGTACGTCTCCCTCGAGCACCCAAAATAATCAGCCTTTTGCAATGGATAATTGAATTTGCTCGTGCAGTACTCGGCTGAGTTGCCAGGATGGGCAAAAGTCAGAATGCTATGAAGCGGCAAATCTCCTTTGGCTCACATAACTTACTGTCCGTAGGAAATATTACACGATTTTTGTGGCGAGCAAAACCCTGAGTCATGCTCAGTTGGAAAGTAAACTGTTGATCATGTTCTACAGGTTTATCCAAGCTTAGCTTTGCCCGCCGTTTCGAGCAATTTGACGCGGCAATCACAACAACCTGCCAATATCATTCTTGCCCTTTTGTGCGTTGTTTGCACACTTCAGCCATTTGGACTCCAACTTTCATTCAATCAACGGCTCTTCTTGCCAGAACAATCAAGCGTAGGTCTCGAAATTCATCTCTCTGATTTGATCACACGTTTCTTTCTATTTCTGTCTTGGTTTTTAGATATTGCTTCAACTCAAAATAAATATCAGTTTCCAAGTCTTTTGGTTTAAGATTTCATTTGAATATGCTATTATCTCTAAAATTTTGCATCAATAAAATATAAAACCACATTTTAAAAACAAAACTTATCTCTAAAATTTTGCATCAATAAAATATAAAACCACATTTTGAAAACAAAACTGATTCAGTTATATGGTATTTCAGGGATATTCTCATCAAGTCATTTTGAAACATATGGCACGCCATAACCCTAAACCATACCTAAATTAGTTTCATTTGAAAAGTATCACATTTTAATTGCATACCAACAAAAGACAAAAACAAAACTTATAAGTAAAACTTGTTGTTTTACATCCTATCAGTGATACTCGTTTAAGTCATTTCGCAACATACGGCACGCCATAACCTTAAACTAAAGTTTAGCTTTATGCATAGAATTTGGGGTAAATGTCAAATGCAATACTGGCTTTATCAACAACATTAATAATCTCAATACTGTGTAGAATTCCGGTGAAAACCCATCTGCGAGACATATGTAGAATGATAAGTTCACGCTGTGTTGGAAATGTCTTGCTCTCCAGTCGACCAATGAGACACAGCTATCTGTATCTACCGGTGTTATTATCACCCAGAGGCACGTCAAACATATGTGTTAACAGATTTTCACTCCATGGAATATATACTGATATTTCTCTTCCATGTCACAAAATATGCAGTTTATGGTTACATCGACCAAAAAACACTTACATTTTCTGTAATCAACATGGTTACGATGCCATAGAATCAGTGTATGTAATAATGATAATAATGATGAAAATCTTTAATATTCTGTAGTTTGGTTATGATGCGTCCAAATAAAAAAGTATTTATAACAGAAATATATAGGTTACGACATACTGTGAGAATGCACACTGAAACTGCACCTGAACAAAATAAAGAAGCTGTCATCCATAAAGCAATCTCTGTTTCTTAATCAACTCAACTTCTGAAGAATGCCCATCAAAGACACAGTTGTAATAATAAAAAGTTTTAAAATACTGACATTAATAATGATTATAATAAGAATAGTTTTATATCAAGAATCATAATGTGTTTATAAAATGATTACGGTAAAACTTCTATAATTCGAACTTCTAAAAATAAAAAAAAATGTAATTACCTTCAGCAGTTTCCAAAATTTTGAATTTTTCACTTACTTTTGGGTGGCTATTTATAAAAATTTTGAATTCTTACTTTATCAAAGATCACTAGTTTCCAAAAATTCGAGCACATCAAACAGTAATTATTTTGGGGGGTTAGACATTTTAGAAGTTTTACTGTACATGTGAGTATGACACCTGGTTTTGGCACCGATAGTAATTATTAATTTAATACCCAGTCATTGAGACAGTGTACAATATAATCCAACTCCCTGGGGAACATACAACGTGAACTGCCTTATCATGTACATGTTTGTATATATCTCGAACCAGATGTTATCAAAGAAGGGAGGCAGATAGAAAATGTGAAATTTATTTTTCCAAACTTTGTAGGGTGTGCTTGTCTTAGATTAATCAAACTAATTATCTTTAAAACTGCCTTTCTTGAACTTTTCCAAAATGTCGACAGGAAATGGACAGAAAGATGATAAGTTGAGAGAGGATGCGTGATGTTGATCAGCCATGGATGCAAGAAACATCTGTCAGATTTGTCTGAGTTTTTTCTGTTATAATGGGTCTCCAGTTCAGTATGTATTTGTAAACGGCTGTCGCTTTTGATCGGGGCGATACAGCCAAGACTGTATATGTATCAGTTTTATGAAGTTTACTTCTTTTGAAAGATCTGTTGAGTTGAATACTATTGATGGAAGCTGAATTTGCGAGTCCATCTTTATGACATGCTGACATGAAATTCTGCATCTCCAGAAGTCCTGTGATATATCGCAGTGGTCGAGATATCCAGTCATTTGTTAAAATCTAGACTTTAAACAAGACACTGAGTCCAGGCATAGGATTTACTCTATGTTGCTGCTCTTCTGGGGCTGTCTCAGGCACAGCGAAAAGGACATTTATTTGTAGAGGAGCAACATTTTCTCCTATCTTTTACAGGGGTGCGGGATGACGCAGTGGTAGGCGTGTCTGCTCAGCAATCTGCTAGCCATGGCAGTTGTGGTTCGAGTCCCGCCCGGGCATCTCTCTTTCAGCCCGGAGAGACAGGAGCCCTGACATCGACGGGATGTTGATGAGACCGTGGTGATGTGGCTGAAAGATTGCCGAACACCACGTAAACCCCAACTCACTTACTATTTTATAGCCTTGGGTTCTTGACAACAGTACAGTTCAGATCCTGCTAGGCTCACTTGTTCATCTGGAGGTTGAACCAGTAATGAAGCTGAAAACTTCATGCATAGCTGATTTTCCTTGGGAATTAGGTATTAAGATATATATTACATACATTCCCAGGCTTACTGAACCCAGCGCATAAAGTCATTGACAATTCAACATAATGAGTTGTTGGAACCATTTCGATGTCTTGTCGGCTTCATTCCCTAATTTAATCCTCAATTTCCTTACTGATCACTCCCTAGGGACTCGAAGATTTAATTATCAACCATTTCATCAAGATATTTAATAAGTGGCATCCATCCATGCGTGAATCCAAGTCTTTGGAACAAGAATCATGTATGAATATTTATGGAAGATTTAATCACCCTGACCATAGTAACAGGTGCTCTTTTTGACAGGATCTGCTCAGCCATTGGTTCATTTGAATTAACCAATCAAAACAGCTTATGCATAGGTCAAAGGGCAGGAAATGATCTTGGATGCTGATCAACCAGTCATAGCACGTATTGAAATGTTTGCGGTCAGTTTGACCAGTGGTCAGACTGCCTATGTGACCGAGGGGTCATGTGATCAATGGACAATTTGAGACCGGACTAATGTTATTTGTAAATCTGCTCCAGTTGATGTGATCAGGAAATTAACTGATGCATTCGTTATATTCCCAGGGGTCCCAAAGTTTGTCCACAGGACAAGAATTATCCATTTCGATCATTAAGGCCAGTGTAAATTAATTATTTTATTTCCATCCAACTTCTTCATCATGCATTAGGCTGGAGGTCTGTTTAGTTTGTATTTTCATCAGTGACGTCGATACGGCTGGTGTCACCTGGTGTGGTAACTTGTGGTGTCACCCGTTGTGGTAACTTATGGTGTCACCCTTTGTGGTAACTTATGGAGTCACCCGGTGTGGTAACTTATGGTGTCACCTGGTGTGGTAACTTATGGTGTCACCCGGTGTGGTAACTTAATATGGTGTCACCTGGTGTGGTAACTTAATATGGTGTCACCCAGTGTGGTAACTTAATATGGTGTCACCTGGTGTGGTAACTTATGGTATCACTCCACCCTCACACTTGCCCCTTCCTGGATATCCTTATTCTTATCAATATTTGAAAAAGAACTCAAAGCCAATCACTTAAAATTACACCCGTAAGTCCTTTAGATTACCGAAAAATTAGAGACAGTAATTTGGGTGTCATCCCCTCTGATGGTGTCACCTGCTGCGGCCAGCATCCCCCTAGTGATGTTACTGATTTTCATGAGCAAATAGGGTGAAGAAAACAAACAACGTGCCTGGTGATCTTAATAAGTCCATTTTGAATGCAAAATTTACATTTTTGGCCTGTCAGGATTTGACATTGGGGACAATGGAAGCCTGCTCTGTTTCAAATGGGGGTAGGGGAGATGTTGCAATCCGAGGACAGTGGGCAAGGCTTCAGGACTACCTGAACCTCAGAAGCCTTTGGGGGTTCAAGATTGTCACAGAAACATTTTGAGCAATTTCTATAAATAAAAGTGAAGGAAGTGGAGCCCCCTGCCGCTGCCCATTATACAGTTGCACAAGTTAAACTTCTTTCAGTTTCTAGTTCCAGTTTCAGAATGGCATTTGGGACAAAGCGTCAAAAATCAGCTTTTGTCTTCTAGATGTGGGGCGCGGGATGGCACAGTGGTTAGCGTGTCAGCCCAGCAATCTGCCAGCTTTTACAAGTCCCGCCTGGGCGCCTCGCTTTCAGCCCGGAGAGACAGGAGCCCTGACACCGATGATGTGATGTGATGTGGCTGAAAGATTGCCAAAAACAACATAAACCCCCAACTTACTCACTCTTCTTGATGTAACAAGTAACATTTTAGATTCAGAGGGAAGAAAGGGGATGTCAAAGTAGGTCTGATGAAGATGAGAAACTAGTAATTATTTTACACTGGCCTTATCCCTACTGACCATGTCAAAACAATCAGCAATAATCAAAATTGATTTTAGTAGATTCTGTGATCTAGTTTTCAATTCTCTGGACGATCTGTAATATAATTTTTGGTTTGAATCTGACTTGAACATGTCAATTTAAATTCTGTGTTGGCTTTTATGTTATTTTTCATCTTAGCTTGTTATTCCTTGATATTTTTTTACATTATTTTAATGATAACTCTATTTCGTGATGTGAAAGGGTTTTGAAAAGTTTGTTTTCATGACGCTCGGTTAAGTGCAGAGATTCTCTCGGAGGCGTCGGTTAAGGAATCGTATCATTTCAAAATCAAACATTCCTCCAAGCTTTCTCTATTTTACGGACTGCATCTCTGTCAGATTTGTCGAAGATTTTGTAAGCATCCAATCAAATTTTGCTAAACAAACATCCTGGGGCCCAATCAAACGTGAGGTAGCATTCACTAAATTTGGCGGCCATGCCATCTCAACGAGCTCATCGGTGTTGAAATATGCCTCGAGTGAAATTGACTTTACGAGTTTGTTGAGCACAACTGCTGTTTTTCAACTTTTGCAATTATTTCTTTAAAATCGGTGCCAATCAGGGCCTGAAATGAAGTGAAACAATTTTAGTTTCATGAAAAAACCTGATTTTTAGCATATTTTCAAAAATGTTTCTTTTAATTGATACCTAACAAGCTGAATGTAATTAAATCTGTTGTTGAAATATCATTAAAATTTAAATATCAAAACAAACAAGATCAAGATGCATGTGAAGTAAAACATAAATAATTTCATTTGTAAATTCTTTCAGATGAGAATATTCAAGTTTTATCAGAATTTCAAAATTGAAACAGCAGAATAGGTACATATTTTTGCCTTTAAATCATATTTCAATTTACTTTTAGGTTATCATTTATGTTTTCTACTAACTATGTTGTATTAGTTTCATGTTTTCATTTCCTGTTCCCAGCATGCATTTCCCACCCGCCAGGAAAACCCTACATGACCTATGATTACAAATAATTACTGGTGTTTTTATCACTCGTGATATTCACAGGATTTGTATCGAATATGGCAGTTAAAATTGTACACAAAGTTATTAGCATTAATTGATTCTAATTAAGTGTGGCACAATGTTTTGATCAATTTAATACTTTCCTTCCTTCTCAAGGTTAATAATGTTTTCTGTTGAATTATCAGCAGGTGAATTAGCCAAAGATGTGATTATAATAATAGTTGTGCGGAAATAAGTATCACCTGTTAAAAATGACATTTTAGTACAGGGCTAAAAGTTGTGTGAGTGTTGGACATTAAAGATATGCTGTTTCCCTCAGAACATATTTTTGGGAATTTGGATAAAGTTTACAAATGAATTATTTTAGTACTTATTTGTTTAGTTTTGGACACTTAAAACATTTTTCAGGTAAATTTTGTCCAGCATGTGAATCATGTGAAGACAAGCATTTGTTAAAAGTTGTACGGAAACTAGCATCTCCTGTAATTCTTTAAAACCAATTTCATGAAACCTAAAACTTTTCAACACAGTTGTTTGTCTTTCCTTGGAAGTTTCTGAATACATAGTCTGACAAAAATCAAATTTCACAACTAACTTTTGATGTACGGATTTGTAAGAGAGGACCGAAATTCACTTTAATAATCTTTCACCTCTGTTGCAGAAAGGATTTTGACAATCTCTTCTAATAACATTCCAGTAAAGCTTTCCAAAATACATACAAAACCCCTATTTTGCCAATTTAATGGATAGTTAAGCTTTCGAGGTAGTTTTTCCTTTTATCCGAGTTTCTGTTGGGGTCATATGACTTCATCGTTCTTCAAAGAGACACAAATCCAAGGTCGATAAGGATCATACTCGTTAGCGTACTTTAATTTTTCGACAGAAGGACATTGGTTAGTTCATGTTGAAGGTCATTTTCATGCAATTTTGTGTTTTTAAACAACGGAATTGAGTTATCTGGCAGTATCTCTTCACGATTAGCCAACAAAAGTTCACCTTTGATCAGTCGAATGCAGATTTTACGCCCAATATTCTTTAAGAATGGTTAGAGGAAAAACCAGGCTGCTTTGGATTATGAAGTTTTACAAACGAGCAGTTCTGATCATCTCCTGGATATTATTTTGCCCGGGGAAATGCTATCCCATGATGCCTCAGTGCACTCTTGACGTTATTCTAGATTCAGGTGATGTGCCAAGAGGTGGCAAGTCGTCGTACCAAGCAGATCATGGCTGTAGGGTGAAGGAAATTTTACATTTCCTTGCGTTCTAGCCAACCCATTATTATACGACAGGAGAAAAAAATATTAAAAACGTAATGTTGTGGAAATAATGGTTGTGTACAAGACAAATTCTGTGTTTCTTGATTTGCCGAACAACTTGAGCAAGTTGCCTTATTCCATGCCTAATTTGCTTCACCTTTTTATTGAAAAAAATCTGGACTTAAAAGTTGTGTGAAGCAGTGAATTAAGCTATTTTTATACTGAAAAGGTTTTATTTTTCAAGAATCTTTCATGCATCAGAAAAAATGATTTGGGACTATTTTAATGTTTACATTGGGCGATTTTGCAAAATTTGAACATCTCTTGGTTCTCATCCAGAATTGTTGAATATATTTTTACATATATAAAGTCCTGTTGAGTTTGATACGGGTGAAAATTCAGAAAGATCATCAATTCAAACAGCTAATACATTCAACGGTCGTGTCTAAACTGTTTAACTGAATCATTAATATAGGTGAAATGAAATTGTAATAATATTGTTGAATTTTTGTGACATATTTTATGCTTAAAACAGGGGTAATCGATTAAGATTCACAGAGGTCCAGTCAAAGAAAATTGACCTCAAGCTAAAGTCCGGAACATGATGATGTCCTACTTCCGTTATGATGCAGCACTTTGTAAATTAGGTTCGGGTGCAGACAGTGGTGTACCTGTTGATGACCCTGGTTTATGACCCTGGTTTATAGGAAGCAAATTTATTGTCGTATATACATTGGTGGATTTAGGTGGGAGCAGAGTTGGCCCCTTGCCTTTAAATATGGCAAGCAGACTGAAAATTGCTCAATTTTAATATATTTGTTATGACATTTCAAAGACTATCAGGTATGTGTAAGAAAGAAGAATGTGCCAAATACTACACATACTGCGGGCACAGGGTGGCGCAGTGGTTAGCACGTCGGCTCAGCAGTCTGGCGGTTATGATGAGAGTCCTGCCCGAGCACCTCTCTTTCAGCCCGGAGAGACAGGAACCCCGACACCAATGTGATGTTGGTGAAACCGTGGTGATGTGGCTGA
>JAUELE010260799.1:0-10383 GCA_031471655.1 Diodora aspera | reverse complement strand
GGTGGAATGTGAGCCCATTTCACGAGTTTTCACAATAATGTTGGGCTTCATTTGTCGTTAACATAGCTAAAAAAAATATCTCGTTCTTAACAGTATTAAAACATTTATAACAGGTAGAGGCGGCAGATATTTTAGGAACGGGCGGATGATGAGAAACAAGTTATGTTCTTTAAATGGCCTTACAATGGTTTCTTGGTTATTAATCGTATGTAAAGGTGCTACCAACCTGCATGATTTAGCAATGTAGTCCATGCAAATGGTGAAGTTGAATTGGTTTAAAACGTCGCTGCAATTGTATCGTCGATAATGGTAGTTCTGACGATTTGAATGCTGCTGTTGCTACTGAAACTATTACTCCGGCTGCTGAATTACTACTGCTACTCATCCTACTGTTACTACAACTAGAATATGTCTGCGACAAGTAGCAGCAATAGTAAACGTTGTAACAGTATGCCATGTAGCAACGACAGCAGATGTAGTAGAAGTAAATGTGAAAGGTGCAACAGCAAAATGTGTGGTCGTATGTAATAAAAACCCGATATTTTAAACATGAATTAGCTTATTATTGGTCCAGTAGCAGAACGCGTAATAGCAGCAGAAGTAGCAATATTGTGTGCAGTAGCAGCAGTTGTAGTGAAGGAAGGAGTTAAATAAACCGGGAACGTATTGGAGGTTACATCTAAATGAAATACGAAACCTGAAGTAGGTATTCTGTGAATGGCTGTAGCAGTTTCCTACAAGACGCAACAGCTGATCGCAGTTGTTAGCGTAGTTGTCGCAGTCCAGTGGTAAAAATCAAGGGTGGATTTAAGGAACGTGTGGGGATGGTTCGGGAGTGATGAGTGGAAGGGATTGTGTACACAGTGCGTACACACCCTAAAATCTTGGTAGCATTAGGGAAATATCTTTCTCTCTCTGTGACAAAGCATGCAATTATCTCTCTCTCTCTCTGTGTGACAAAGCATGCAGTTATCTCTCTCTGTGACAAAACATGCAGTATCTCTCTCGCTCTCTGTCTCTGTGACAAACATGCAGTTATCTCTCTCTCTCTCGCTCTGTCTGTCAGACAATACATGCAATTTGCTCAATTTGTAATATAATATACTTAACGTAACATTTCAAAGACTTTTTCAAGTAAGTGCAGAAGTAAGCCAGAATACACTAACTATTACAGATACTGCTCTCTACAAAATGCGGGAGCGTGACCCGTGGACACTTAATTTATTACAATTTATACCCCTAACCCACAATCCTGTATCCCCCCGTGACAGTGGCCCTAGTTTCAACATAAACTTTGTTGTCGTACTCATGAATATATAGACCCTAGGTGTACAGACCAGTTTTTGACCACCGACAGCGTCCAGTCGAGTTGTCTTCAGACATCACATATATCTCACATTCTCTTTTTGTTTGGTGTCCCTCTTTAACACACTTCTACCGCCAACACAATGTCATTGCTGTCTTTGATTGACAGAAATGTATGTCAATTTGGTCCATCCACATGCTGTTACCAATTAACATACATACGAAACAGTGCCAATTTGACTTGGCGGGCTTTGGGGCTTGTTGCAAATCAGCGCAAGCGTCTCATAAACAAAGTAACAAAGAAAGACAAAACCCAGTCATTCCAGCACGAACCGGTCAAGATTTCTCGATTGTGTCCTTGACAATTTGATTGACGTGAAATGTACTCGTTTTTCTCACGCGATGCAATAATGCATGCTGGACACGTGAGACATATACAGTTTAACCAAACGTTTCTAAATGTATTTTGAGGTTAATCCCTCGAAATTACAAGTTGGAATAAAACCCTAGGAAGTGTCCGGTCTTGCCCTTTATACTGACCAAAATGACCAGCACAGAAAATACAATATAAACCTGTCAAAGAATGGTAAATTGTAAGTTAATTATCAGCTGATCAATGCACAGTTTCTCTGATTTGATTGGATCAGCTCAACGTTCAAGTGGGTATAGAAATATGAACTGCAGGCGCATGCGTGAAATGAACATCCACAATAAATGTTTTGCCGAGGGCGGACAGCCTTTCTTTAATTTCCTGCGTGGTCCAATATCTTAGTCCTAAAGGAAATATTTCCAATAATTTTCCGAATAAATGAATGAATGAATAAATAAAAGCAAAAGAAATGATACCAACGTATATTTCATTCCAATTTGTGATAAAATGTTGATTAATGATAATTATATCGCATTTAAATGTGAGTTTGTTTTTCTACAAAATGTGCATACATGAAGTATAATAAGATGTTTTTGACACTTTTGACACCTTGGATCTCTTAAAAAAAATAATAGTGGGGTTGGTATTGTTGCATTTGTACCTTAGTTTAAATACATAAATAAATAAATTTGAAATGGATTTATATTCCGTGTAAAATATGACATGTTTGACATGTTTTGCAATTTTGAATTAGAATGATAAATTTGGCTGGAAGCTTCAAGAAAAGTTTCTGTTCTAAATTTGAAAAATTGAAATGCTAATATAGGTCACGAGCGACATTTTCCATTCCAGAGTGTGTCACATGTTTTAGAAGATGAAAAAGTGACAATATATTGAAATTGTATTTTGTTTCAGGGGCGGAAGGTCTCTGCCGACAGCTGCAACAGCGCAACGAGCATCACCGACAGCGGGAAAGGCATAAGTGACGATGAAACCCCTGGCAACGAAACATCTTCCTTACAAGGTATAGTTGAGTGCTCAAAACACTTCTCGAACCAGCGCTGTTCACATCAACAGAAACACATGCCTGTATTGATTCAATGCTTATAAAATACATAAATTTACCGGCGCAATTTTTCTTTCATTAATAATATAGAATGGAGTTTTATGTCTTTTAAAGCTTCAGTACAATTAATAAAGCTGAAAGCTTAAAGAACTCGAATTCACGTGCTTTTTATTTCTGTCACAGAGCGGTTTCTTTACCCTGGATAATGTGTGCACAATGAACAAAAAGCTCTGATGAGAACAATTTTGTCCGCAAACAAAAACTGATCACATTTGTTTCTGAGTCTGACACCAAAATCTGGATCTGGAATGGACGAAAGTCCGAGTCTCCATACTAGATCTTAGCTTACATATAAAAAATCCTTTTGAACATCCAACCTGGACGGTTTGAATGTTGTGCACGTTTAACGAAATGCACTAAAATATTAAGCTATGTTAGCTTAAAAACTTGAAACATTTCTCCTTTCGGGAGAATACAGTTCTTCGCTTCTGAATAACAGCTATTTTCTTTCAATGTAAGAGCACCCAATAACTTCAGGGAGTTGACTTTATATACTGACTTCCAAAAGAAACTATATCACGACTTTCAGGGACGACCGAAGAAAATTGTTTTTATTCAAGAAAGTGTTGCTGAAACGATGCAACCAGATGAAACTTGGCCGTTTCTTTTGGATGTCAGTATATTTCAGTCGTCTGATATTGGAATTAAATATGCGGAACTGTTAATGTTGATTCTGTTGCAATGTATCAAAATGGTTAAACCAATAATTCCCCACGTAAATATTTCTCAGTCCATTCTTTGGTTTTATCTCTCACAGGATCTCAGACGGACGAGCAGACTGACACAACGAAGGACAATCAACAGGAACCTCTCTACAGCACTGTCATTCGCAAAGGACAAAGTCAGGACAAAGTGGACTCCATGCAGAGCAGAAGACTCCTTCCCTTGCAAGACGAAATCTCCTTACCTTCTGACGATGCCTTCGTTGACTACTGTAGTTTGGACACCATCAAAGAAGAACCAGAAAGTCCGTTCGTGGAAGCCGAATTCAGATTTGATCAGATGATATCCAAGGATCCCAAAAGCCTCTTTGGAGAGCTTGATTTCAATTTTGAGAGCTTAGTCCCGAAATGTTCTTTCATAGATGTCCCAGACTTCAATTCCAATATTTCCACACGTTCCAGTTCCTTTAAAGAAGTTTCTGAGAAAAAGCTACAACTTCCGGTCCGACCCAGCTCTTTCAAAGAAGTCTCAGAACTGAAGTGTCGCTCTCAATCCACCCCTACTGCCTTTAAAGATATTTCACAGTTGAAACATTACATCCCATGTCAACCCAGAGATACGATAAACAACTCAGGACACACAAACAGTCAACCAACAAGTCGTCAGAGTTCCTTCAAAGAGATTTCAGAGCTGAACCACTACCTTCCAACCCGCAAGAGCTCAATCAAACACACTTCAGACAATAAATCAGAACGAAAAGACTCTTTCAGAGTTTCCGGACCTGCGTACGAAGGACCTACAAAAGGTAATCCTTTCAAACAACCAGATCATCCCGTGCCCAAACTTAGGCAAACCAAAAAACGAAATCGAAACAGTGTAAAGGAAACGAACAATGATTCAACCAAACAGAAGGAAGTGAAATCCTCCTTTGAGAATTACGACGAGGAGACTCTGCGAAGAGCCAGCGTTGATGGCGTAACGTTACAGTGTGGTGACTCTGTTATATTCGACCTTGACCTGCAAAAGGTCAGCGATATTTTTGTTTGATTCATGACAGACATTTACATACCTCAGTGCTGTGTATATACCTCAAATCGTTGTAAATGGTTCATAATCACATTTGTGAATAGTGTGTAATATATTAACTGTATGTTTGATGCATGGTCGATGATCGAAGTTAAACGATGACGTCAGTTCCGTTTTCGGTAAATATGTACGAAACCACATTCATGTTTGGTTGTCGTAAAACTAAAGATGACTGTATTAATCCAACTGAAATTAGTATTCGGGTAAAAATTTACCGTACAAAAAACCGTACAAAACTGAATGTCAATGAGCTTAGACCTCAATGAGGCATCGCAAAAGGAAAGTATTCCTAGAGGAGTAATACATCCTCCTGTTTTTTTTGTTTTTTTTTTGCAGTAGCTACAAACAACTAATAACGTATAATCAAACGATCTTGAAAAAATTATTTTCATATTTAAACTTTTCGAGATTACTGACCAATGAAAACAAACCAAATTCTGGTTATCGACGAGTAACTGATGTATTCATGTGTTCTTGTTTATATTGTACATAATATTATATTTTGTTAAGAATAACGCACGGCCTGAGAGCAGCTCGTAGCTTTGTAGACCGATTGCTTGGAGGAAAGAATCTCTTTCGTAAACATAGTTAAACCTATCTTTCTTGAGAGGCATTCTCGCATGAATAGTTAAACCTCAAAAGTACTGTATGTTGTATGAGGTATTAGTGTACTACCGTATCTAGTCCCTGCGAGTCGAATAAAATGATACGATGTTCTCATGGCATTATATTGACCGTCCTTTAAAATACTATGATTACACTGTTGGAAAAAAATAAAGGATCACATGTTATATTATGCCAATGGTAATGACTGATCCAGAGCATGCGCAGAAGATGCCAACGTTGTCTGGGCATGTGGTGGTTACGCGTTCAACTGATATTTCACTGGGTCTGTCTAATATATGTTTATTATAAGTGTAATTATGGTTCTGGTGATAAAGGTCATTTGGTACCGTTTTTAGTGATCCCTTACATTTTTCCTTTAGTATAGTTTGGTGATCACAATGGATGTTCTGTTGCATTAGAATTTTATAATATAAAGTTTTTGTTTTCTACATTTGTTAAAACTATGATATTTTCGGCAAGATTGGTGGTTGTGAATAGTCGGTTAAGTTGTGTCTTTGGATGGTGCACGTATTTGACCTTGTTAATAATTTTAATTATTTGTAAATAAATATTCATCTATGAATTTATGAGTTTTGTTGTTTTGATGAGTGTTGTCACTAACAGTGTAAGTGAATGGGTGGCATTTATTCACACAATCTATTCATCTATATTTCCACCTATATGTAATCCCACCATACAGGTATATAGTTCATATTGTCCAACTATGTAACTACATCAAAGTTTCACTTTTGAGAATGTCTGGATACAAAAAACCCCAACAAACTGAATATGTTACTTTGTAAGTATTCAGTTCCAAACGACTGTCCTTTCATTCGTTATAGTTCACACATTTCATAAGATCTTTATCTTGCCTCCATACTCTCTCTCGGTCCAATCCATGTAAGTTTTATTTTTGGTCATCTTTCTTTGTTGAAATGCTGTCTCCGGGTAAAGTCTTCTGCTGAGTTTATTTTCCGTGACCTTCCAGTATCGCTTATGCATGAGTTGATGCGGTGAAACCTGCAAACTACGGCTGTACTGATGAAACAAAGCGTGTAGATTAGCTGTTTTAGAGAAAATACAGAGCACCCGACGGGATTCAAACCTGTACTGAGACTTTTGTCAAGACCTTGAGTCAAAGTATAGAAAGCTAAACAGCTTTGTCTACCACAGCAATCTCTGCTTGGCCCTGCCTAGAACACAGCTTGGAAAGGCAATATAATAAAATAAAATATCAACCTGTCTCTGATTTTACATCCAGCAACTTACAGCCACAGGGTCTTGACTAGACGTTTGTAAAAACCTGGGGTCAAGGCATAGGAAACGTGGCCTTACTCCATGAAACTGTTGTGCTAGTCCAATTGCCTTGGGCACAGCTAGGAGAGGATCTTTATTTTTATCAAATTATCTCCTACTCTCTTTCTGTATATAATTCTCAGTAATTGTACATGGGACCTTGGGGTTTTAACACAAATCTATAGGTCTTGACAAAAGCTAAAAATGTTAAAAATGTTAAAATCTTGCTGATATTCAACTAACTATAGAGTGGAAATTCTCAACTAATATCAAAGCTTATCATTCGGAAGTTATGTTAACAAAATAGGCTGTTATGTCGACGTGGAGAAAGAGGCGAATAGATGTTTAAATTGTATACCTGTTCGACGAAAAGCGGAACACGATGATTAAACTAAAGTGCCCACGATAGAAGAGACAACTTAAAGTTGCATACGTGGTCAAACTCAGTAAATGTTTCACAAAACAACTTACGGAACAATAAATATACATAACATTACGTACACACCACGAATAATACACAAAGGATATAGCATGTTGTTCGGTTTTACAGCCTCCTGAATGGCCTTATTTATTTTTAGATCCCCATGGCATTTAACAGAAAAAATTGAATTCCGAAGTTTCCGACAGAATCTTGAATAAACCATGGGAAACATTACACTTGCAAATAAATGCATTCTGCTCATATTCGAAAAGTATTAGAAAATTGACGCCAAATTCTTAGGTAAGCCCTCATGGAAAGTTCGGAATGAGGTTGGCTATTTGCAAGTCGAAAATATATGCGTTTACATATGCCGGGATTAAGGGAATACGGCGTTATGTAATTGGGCTTACAATTTTACAATGTGTGATTTACAGTTTAAGTTTATGTTATTTATTCAGCACAGATAAGAAGCGCTGGTTTAAACGATAACGAGATTATTCTGTTATATGTTTTGTCACTTCCACTTATCAACAACTAAATCAACAACATTTAAGGTCGATGGCAAGTGCAAGAAACAATCTAGAAGATGTACAACCTGCTGGAAATCCTTCATCTGAATCTACATTGAACAAATTTATTTTCACATTGAAAATAATATTACTCTAAAATTACATGATTAAACCAGCTTTTGCTTTTGATCATATGTTGAAGACTGCGAGTTAAACACAAAAGAAGAAGAAAAATGAATGAATGAAGAAGAAGAAGAAGAAGAAGATGATGATGATGATGATGATGATGATAAAAGAGAAATAGAAAAAGGAAAGAAGACGAAAAAAGTAGAAAATGTATCGGTGGTAGTAATAACCTCTTTTATAGTCATAGGTTGACTCTAAACATTGATTACGGATTTGCAGACATGGAATTTAATACGTTTTAAGATCATCTAGGTTATCTCTATCACATTTTGTCTGAAGGAAAACACACTCACCCTGAAAATAAACACAGACTGTTTTGCTTCGATCCTTTTTTCTTTTAAATGGGTCTCAGCATGAGTTTTAAATGTTTTGAAACAGAGAGATATTTTGTTTATATTTCTCAAAATGTGATAATTTAAAAAACAGACGTTTACTTAAGTCCCCTTTAATTGGCATGCAGTAAACAAAACCTGCAAGGCAGCCCGTCTCCTCATATCTCCGTTATCGTAAAGTATATTAACACGAGGAGTGTCGAATCTCTCCCGACGTTCACGGTATCTCATCTCAAGTATACGTATATTTATGTCTTGATGATAAGTTGGAGCTCTTGACATCTCATGCATTTTGTCAAATTTTATCGGATTGGCCAGATTAACGAACATTAGCATCTCGAGTTATATATCAGTCTCGCTGTAGGTGATCTTGGATTCGTGACCGAGGATTCTCCGAATGGTAACTTTATTACGAGGAAGTGCTGAACACGGCTCCACGTCTCCCGCAAACTTATGAATTAATTTCTTTTTACATTGAAATAACACACCAATATCTTTTAATGCTCTCTTATCGAGAAAAGCTACTTACAAAGATAGAAGCAAGACAGCTGTGTAAACTGAGAGAAATATTGCTTTGATATCCTCATTTTCATTATTGCTCCCTTAAAATATAAAGCGTAAGAATAAGTCATTTAGAAGGAATAATGTTTAAACTTATTTTTCAGTAATATTAAGAGGAATGCACGCCGTGGTGTTCTGGTGATGTGTTTCATCATGACATCACCGTTGGTTCGTACACTAGTGAACCGGTAATAAATATATACTGCCGGGCAAAAGAAACGATGCCACTATGATTTCAGTTATTTTCCTTTACCTCTTTCTGTCATAGCTGATCAAAAGGATGCTAGGATTTCAACGAGTGTGATGTGACTGACATCATGTTATTGATAAAACTTCCTAATCTTGAAGGGATATCTCTTGCATATCCAATGCAATTGTGAATTTATTCAGTAGTCTCTCAAAATATTGGTATCGTTTCTTTTGCCCGGCAGTATAGATAGATGGAAGTGCTGACAAATAAACAACCAATTGAGTTATTTATAGAACTCTTTCTTTATAGCTGTAAAGATATTCCTCAAAAAAGTCAACATTTAGTTGACGAAACGTCGAATCTTTTAGTTTTGTCGAGAGTGAATTCTTGGTTTTCTTAATTGTACTATTTACAATATGTTTCACTGCCTTCGCAGCGTTCGGGTCATTCGTACTGACAACAGTGTTAAACACGCGAGAACTAAGTGTATTGACACCGATTGATGATTCTGCTACAGGCCAAATTCGGCTCGACCCGGGCTGCGAAAGGCTACTAGCGGAACCAAGCGGTGGCTATTTTCACAAACAACCTCTATATCTATGAACCAGTCGAACAGACAATAGTTCACACGACGCATAATATATAACATATCATCTAACCTTTGATGTCTTAAAAATAAAAGCAGTGTTAAATGTGCCGAGAAATTCCGAATGTAAGCAACGGACACTGCCGAAATATTCATAAATGGTCATAAGCAGTATTCATAAATGAGATTTGATGCAATTATACTTTGTAGGTCAAGCCTGGACGCGGAAAGCAAGGACATGAAAGAGCAGTAAATTGAGTGTGCAAATCAAGGCCTGTGGTCATCTGTGGTGAAAAATTCCCATTTGCTGTTTTCACCTGCTTCTCGTTGAGAATTAAGTGCATTGTTCCGTTCCGATGGCTCTTGATAATTCGTCGAGCAGTCGCCATTATTTTCCGCGAGATCACGTGGCACTTTATTGACCACTCAAGCCTTATGCGAGGACATTAAAATCCTTTGTGTATACATAATCATCTTCAAGCGGGCTTTTATTGTAAAACGATATACTGGCGAGTACTTATAACGGGGTTGTGTAAACTTGGTTCTGAAGTATGAAGTAGAATTTCTGTAGCACCGTCTTGCCTGTAGTATATGGTCAATCTGTAGTAGAAGACGTAGTAGTGGCCATAGTAGAAGTAGTAGTGCCTTGTCCGTAGTGTATAGTCAATCAGTAGTAGTAGACGTAGTAGTGGCCATAGTAGGAGTAGTAATGTCTTGCCTGTAGTATATGATCAATCTGTAGAAGTAGTAGACGTAATAGTGGTCATAGTAGGAGTTGTAATGTCTTGCCTGTAGTATATGGTCAATCTGTAGTATATAGTAGACGCAGCAGTGGCCATAGTAGGAGTAGTAGTGTCTTGCCTGTAGTATATGGTCAATCTGTAGTATATAGTAGACGCAGCAGTGGCCATAGTAGGAGTAGTAGTGTCTTGCCTGTAGTATATGGTCAATCTGTAGTATATAGTAGACGCAGCAGTGGCCATAGTAGGAGTAGTAGTGTCTTGCCTGTAGTATATGGTCAATCTGTAGTATATAGTAGACGCAGCAGTGGCCATAGTAGGAGTAGTAGTGTCTTGCCTGTAGTATATGGTCAATCTGTAGTATATAGTAGACGCAGCAGTGGCCATAGTAGGAGTAGTAGTGTCT
>JAUELE010260777.1:0-10384 GCA_031471655.1 Diodora aspera | reverse complement strand
AAATAGGTTTTTACATTGCAGGGGGCAATATTTCAGCCATAGCGCAATGTGATGTGCAAGAGGCACATCAGGAAAAGAAACAGCACAGGATCGATAGTAAGAAAGAAAGCAAATGATCTCCATTTTAGTCGCCTAATACGACAAGCATTGGGTTACTGAGGTGCTATTCTATCTAAGTAAGGATTAATAACATTAGAACTGTCAACAAAACTAAGAACAGTTTGGTATCAAGAGTTACGAAATAGTTATGGATGTAAATACACGTACAACAAAAACCTGTCGATTAGAATAAGTGGGTGATTTTGGATTTTACGTGGTTTTTGGCAATTTTCAGCCCCATCACCAGTGTCACCGATGTCACGTCGGTGTGAGGCTCCAATCTCCCAGTTGAAAGAGAGGTACCTGGGCGGGACTCAAACCATGATTGCCAAGGCTGGGCCGACATGCTCACCACTGTACATCCCACGTGCCCCTCCCCTCCCCTCCCCCATCGATTAGAAATAAATAATATCAAATCATGTACAATATATCAAAACCTGACTGGGATAACACTTTTGTCAGAACTTTTGAAAAAATGGTCTCACCTGTTCAGGTGTGTTTGTTTCGGTTATCTCTCCTGCTGTGTTATCTGAAACAGGTAACAGACACATTCGAATTTCAAGTTTTTCAGATCAGATATCTGCCAGTTAGGAGATGCTAATTCTATTTACAGCACAGTTTATTACTCACAACATTAGGCATTATCACGAATCATACAAGTTACATTAGAATCCGATCACAACATTGCCGTGACACTTCACCACTTCAAGCATTTGCTAGTAAAATTAATAAATGTTAACATGCTCTCTCTTGAGGGTAGTTAGGTTTTCTGAAAAACATGGCATAAAAAGCATAATGACCTAAAGAAAGTTGAAATGCCACAATGTTTATCACATTAAGAAGAAACAAGAACCAAATTAAGCTGATTTTTATTGTTAATACAGAAAATGTACACTAGCCAATTAAAATTCAGCTACCAAAATTCAATATGGCTTTCAGGATATGAAACATGTGATATGATTGGCTAATATGGAGGTCTACTCTGAGATATTAATTTGAAAGTGCAGGCAGTCACAATGATTGGTTGGTGTTGTGATGATCATACTGAAATTGTCATTCAAGCTACAGAATCTGGAGAGACAACACATTGGTTTCTACTTCAGTGCCTAACATTTAACAGATGTTAACCAGCTGGTGCCTATTGTGCATGTCACCAAAACAATTCAAATATTTAACATCAGAATTTCGTGAAAGGTGAGCTTTCACTTTCACCTAATCCATCTCATTACTAACAATGCTTTTATAAAACCTGGTCACAGAGACATTGTCAGCTTAATAATAAGCTTACTGGTAAAACTACCATGGCTCAGTGGATGGCTGTGGGGAGTGTGCTCGTGTCTTTGAGTGAGTAAATGAATGGATAAATGTGTAAGTGGATAAGTGATTTTAGATTTAAGTTGATTTTCAGCAATCTTTCAGCAACAATTACCTCGGTGTCACCCACATCATGTCAGTGTCAGGGGTCAATCTCTGGGCTGAAAGATGGATACCCGGCAGGATTTGAACCCGTAACCTCCAAGTCTGGCTCATTACTGAGCCGATGCACTAACCACTGTGCTATCCGAGGGGGAGAATAAAGGAGAGCTGGATTTGTGAGTGAGTGTTTAAGTGAGTGGGGGTGGCTGGTTTGGTGAGTGAGTGGGAGGATGAGTTATTGGAGAAATGAATGAGTGAATTGATGGATGAGTGTAAGAGTGAGTAAGTAAATGAGTGGTTCTTCACGTGAATGTGTGAGACAGTTGATGAGTAGATGATGGAGTGATTGATGTATACCTGGTTTGGTGGGTGAGCAGGTGTATGGGAGGGCAGGTGGGTGAGTGAGTGAGGGCATTACTGAAGGAGTGAGACAGATTTACTTGTACTCTACCATAATCACTTGGTTTAATATTCAAAGCAGGATTGAAACATTTGACTGAAACATAACCAGAATGTAATAAATTTCTTAGATTGATAACACTGCCATCACTTGTCATTGATACCATAAATCTGAAAACACCAGATATACACAACTAAATTACTACAGCATCATTCATGTTTGCTCAGTACAATAATCTTAAAGGACCCATTCTAGACAAGAAACCTTTTGCTTCTGTAAGAGTGAGTGAGTGAGTGAGTGAGTGAGTGAGTGAGTGAGTGAGTGAGTGAGTGAGTGAGTGAGTGAGTGAGTGAGTGAATGTGATTTAATGTAGCAGGGGGTAATATTTCAACCATAGCGCTATGGTTCGTACAAAGGGCACCAAATGTTTGAGTAGAACAAAAGTGACCCAGCCGGGATTGAAAAACCCCGACATTGCGGTTGTGAGGCAGACACTCTACCAACTGAGCCACCCGGGCCCCCTATAGTTAGATGAATATACTGTCACTGTCTGAAGTAATAAAAAAACAAAGTAACAAACCTATTAAGTGCGTGAGTGAGTGAGTGACTCTGGATTAACATGACTTTCGGTAATTTTTCAACCATCTCCGGGCAACACGACAGCAACCCGGGGCGGGATTCGAACTCGGAACCTTTCAATTGTAAGTGGTTAATGATATAGATGAAATGTCTTACAAGCACTAAAGGATAAAGTGACTGAACATTTGATCATCATGCCACTGGAAAGAATGGAAACTCGACATTGCCAATCACCGACAGCTGATCACCAAGTGACAGCTTCTCATCACTTCTAAAGAGAAATAATGAGTTCCGACAAAACAACACGCCACATCCTCAAAGAAAAAGTTATCTCCCTTGCAAGAACATGCAGCTTTCCAGGAAAAGATATTAATCAATCGAAGAAAGTACAGAAGTAAAATGATGAGGCACTCTGAAACAACAAGCCATTTTAAGACCAACTTGACACCCACCTCTCTGCTTTTTCAGAGTGGGATCATCTGCTGGAGAAATCTATCCCAATATTACGATACCTTCAACATGAAAACAACCATGATCAGAGTGTCGACAGTGCTGTTATTTGAAAACATTTTCTTATGTTACGCTCACATGTTAAGAACGCTGTTGCAACAAAATCTCTCCAGGTCTTCAGGCCACAGCAATCAATATAAAGATTTTTCAGGAAGCCACTAAACACGTCACATCATAGTGAAGGTGATAAAACTGGGCATTTCCTCCGAACAGCTCACTGATTTTTTAAACCAATAGGATCAGGAACGAGAGGTCCGACTTGTGAGCCTATGTAATATTACTGTCAGAAATCTTTTAGATGTATCTATGTCCAGTTTACGTATCTGGGACGAATAAAATTTCATCTAGACATGATGTTTACTACCACCATCACTAGCGAACCACTGTGTTAACCATATCCCCATGAACTGAAATGTCAGAGGTTGTTTATTAACAACAAATCAAACAAAAAGAAACAAATTATATACTCATCGTATTACAAACATGAAATAAAGCTTCTGGTCTTTGAAAGTACTTTTTCATAAATTTCCAATAAAACTATATCTTAATAATGTCTAAAAATAACAACAAAAATCAAACACAAGATTTTTCTGATCCAAGTAGTATTTAACAGAATGTATTTACTTGAACAAACAAATTACAAATATATGTATTTCTGTCTGCATGGAACTCCCAAAATGAAGTCAGTATGCAGGACCCAGCGAGATATGACCCAATTTATTCCTTCATTAATCAGACATATTTGATCAATAGCACTGGTCACAACTGTAAGCTTAATATGTATAATGGGACAACATAAGCAGTTTCATTTGATGGCTCCTTGACACAACACACATTATGTGGCATAATTGTGACTATTCTGAGAAACACATGGATTTGCATTTATCGATCAGCTCTCGTTGAATCGTCCATGTGAAGTTGCGTAAAGACTCTCATGATATTAACAATGACACTGACAGTGAAACTACAGCTTTGAACAGGTCGAACATGCTCAAGTCAATGTAATGGATGCCTCTGAGAGGAAATATGGAGTAGATCAGGATTTTAGATGAAACCGCAGCAATGTTTTAGAAAATCCAATGAATCTGTCGCAAAAACCAATTGGCATGGACATTTTAAACCACTTCCATTTGCAACATACTTTGGTAAGCCTGTGTTGAAATGTATTGATGCCAAGATCATCATTCCACTTATGGTTACAGCACCAACTCCAGAGTCAGTCAATACTCCGCAAACAGGACATAAAGCGGAATTCCTTGGCCAGCAAGCACTCAACACACCATGAGTGTCACTCTCCATACTTGGTTACATTGCAGTGTTCTTCTGTTAGGCAATCAAAACTCTTTTTAGGTCAGTGTCCCTTGAAATCTTTGAAGAGACTTCGTCGCCGGTGTGGCCACCCTTCGTGAGGCAAAAAGCGACGTAAAATAAGCTGTCTTTTAATGTTAATGTCTTTGAAGAGTACAGAACCAATACATTATCTATATGTAATTTCAAGGCAAACAAAACTGCCAGTAATGAAACAAATATGCAAGGATGTACTGCTCAGAAATTCTGGTTAAGTTAATGGTTCATGTCCCACAGGCAATATTTCAGCCATATGTAACACAAGTTGATGGACAAGAGGCGAGAAGGCAGTTTTTGAAGAAATCAACAGAAAGAAAATGAAAGCAAAAAATCCCCATCTGAGTCACATTGGATGACAAGCATTAGGTTGCTGTGACTCTATTACAGAGCAGTACCACATCACTCTCTGTAGCCTAACCCTTGGATGACAAGCATTAGGTTGCTGTGACTCTATTACAGAGCAGTACCACATCACTCTCTGTAGTCCAACCCTTGGATGACAAGCATTAGGTTGCTGTGACTCTATTACACAGCAGTACCACATCACTCTCTGTAGTCTAACTCCATTAAATTGAAACATCAGTAACTTACACTCCTTAGAAGCGCTGGAATCACTATAAAGTTAGGGTTAGTTAATACTATAATGGATTACAGGGCACTACTCCCATCTGGTCAGAATGAAACTAACTGTGTACTACAGGGAAATCTGGGTAGACAGCTCATCAATTGTACAGACTGACAAGGACACACAAGACATCCACCAGACAAGGCTGATGAGAGCAGTAGAGACTGGAAATATTTTACAAATACTTTAGTTTATATAACCTTTCAAAACCCTCTACAATTTACATGGACTGCCCGTAGCTAGCTAGTTCCTTTCCCGCATTGTAACTAGATGAAGAATGATCAAGTTTTTGTAACCATGGGGATGACTTATTTTTATGCTTTCAGCACTATTTCTTCTATATCCTAACAACATAAGGGCAACCATTTCAAGCTTAGATGAGCTAGAGTTCAGCTTGATTGGAAAATAGGAAGGAACATTTTCCATTTTACAAAATCTCCTGATTTTTTTGTCAACTTTTATGTAGATGTCTATGGTATATACAACAGTTTTAGAAAACCTCCCTCTTTGAGACCTTAATCTCCCCCTTTTTCAAGCTGAATCTCCCCCTTACACATTCATGGGTTATGCCATGTATGCAACTTGCACACAATGAAGAGTCTAAAACCAATAAATGACAAGACAAAGGAAACAGAGTGTGATCCATGTGCAAGAAGAATGAGGCTGCTGAAGCTCTGTCTTCAAGTTATTTAACCAACATAGTTATCCCTGTGGGGCTTCTAGGGAGTGTTGTGTCACTTAGAACAGAGTCCCAGTAACCTAATGCTTGTAGTACAAGGCGACCAAATTCGGTTATTTTGCTTTCACTTTTCTTTCTATCTCTTTTATGAAGTGCCTTTTTACTTTTGTGTGCATCTTACAACATCATGTTGCATTATGGCTGCAATATTTCCCTCGCAATGTAAATTGTAAAACTTCATCTCTCAACTCAACATTCACAAGTTTCAAACATAATTTACCGCAGCGAATGAAATAGCCTTGCACAATATTACTTTGGTTTCGCAAGTCCTAAATAACCAAGAACTTCCTCAAGAATTTCACATTTCCTTCTGAAGTCAAATCTCACGTCTTATCTATTCTGCATTCTGGGCTTGGATGTTAACAGAAGCTGCATTCCATTAATGACTTTGCACATAACTGCACCCAGTAATACGGAAGACATACATCAAAACTTGTGAAGCTCCTTCAGCCGTTTATGGTTTTCATCTGGCATTATCCAATTCCATTTGACTTTAGATAATGCAGAGCCAAGCAGCAACTGGCCACATTTAATGCAACTTTGCAAAATACTCTCAACAATTCATCAGCCTCATCCTAGACTTCCCTTCTGAATTTAACGACTACGCCATTATCAGTTTTCTCCTCATCCAGAATATCTCAAAGGAAAAAAAAGTCACATAAAAAGAACAACTGTCAATTTGCACATTGAAGGCTTTCAGCTCAAGATGGTATTTCATTTGCCTGAAGAACCTGCAGAGCTGTCATGCCAAGTGAATTTTTACACATAAAAGACTGTAACTGCCATTTGAAGGTAACCCTACTGGTGCTAAAATTACTTCAGTTCCCACAGAACTCAATATTTAGCAAACAGAATCAGCTTTTCTTAAAGAGAGGAACTGTGTAACAAAGAGAAAGGGTACTCCTGGCAATAATAACCAAAAAGGCCTCAATTAGATTTGCTATTTTTCATTCAAGATTTATAAAATATATAGACTGATGTTGATGCTTTAGGTTGCATCTTTCAACCATAACACAAAATGATGTGCAAGATGAACACACATGGAGAAGACCGAGAGCACTTATGAAAGTGGGAGAAAAACATATGGAACATGGAAAAAATGATCTTTGTAACCAATGGGTATATTGACATAAGATTTGGAAGTTCTTCATATCTCTGGACACACAATGACACATATTTTTTTAAAATTTGTTTGGTTCATCGATTGGTCCACTTGGCATGGGATGACCCTTAGGTTAAACTATAAAGAAGTTAATACATTAAGATGGCATGAAGACAAGCTGACCCACACAGGATTTGTCTGCTATTCTTGCAATGCTGTCCACTGTTCAAATGTTTGTGTTGAAAGTATACTTTGATGTCAATAGACCATCTTTCACCACAAGGTTATTATTCCCCAGTTTAAAAACATGTGAACATAAATAAAACAGGCATCATTCTACGCCCTCAAATATTCCAGAACTGAAATTACAAGCTCTTCTAAATGAAGAACTGTGGCTTTATGATACTCTTCAGAAACAGGTAAATCATTTCCACAAGCAATAACTACTAACCAAATGGAAAGAACAAGAACCATTTATGATGTTGCCTGGCAACTAAAACAAAGCACATGATCTTGACTAAGATCTTAAATTATCAAAAACCTCATTGAATAACAAGAAGCCCATTTCCTGGTATCCTGAGTTAATGAAGAGCTGTAATCCTTAAAATACAAGAACAAATAAATCTGAAATCTCACTCTCCAGTATTGCAGATTTTTTTACCAAATCATGTAACATCGCCAAAAATGTAAAGAACGTCAATTTGTGAGCTGCCACCATGACAAGAAATCCCCACAGATTAATGTTACTATGGCAGCTAACCAAATCCATATTATTAGATCAAGTAATTACAAACTTAAATGATGGAGCTGACTTGTTTAGACGTTCTAAGTGTGCGCGACTAGGTACAAAGTAAGAGGGAATAGAGAGATGATCCCTCTGACCCTTCAATATGAAATCAATAAGCAAGTGCACATTTAAATGCCTAATCTTTCACTGAAACAGGGTACATAGAGGCTCCCGATTACTTAGCAGACTGCTGCTGCTTCCATTATCCAGTCTGGGCTTAATGGGAGGAAATCAACCAACTATCTAGACGGATCTTGTTGCCATTGTCAAGAACTTACAACTGCCAATGCTGTTCCCCTGAAAATAGCTATTTACATTGCAAATTGCAATTTTGTGAAAATGTTAAATAACTCTGGCCAACTATCACGTAACATTTGCTCTGTCTTCAAAGTTTTTATCTACTTTCAAGCAAAATACCTTACATCCAGTATATCCAAATTTAAAATAAGGAAATCTGTTTTCACATCCAGACACCATTCAAACAAAGAGTTTAAGAAACCAGCTCAAACACACTGACAGAAATTAAATGTTTCCCATTTTAATCACTTGACAGATTTGAACTAGGATCCTATCCTTGCTGAGTGATATCACAACACTGATGCTGATGGCAAAGTCACCTGTGATCCATTCCATCAAAAAGAGCCGTCTTCTCCCGATATCACACCCAGGTTTTATATCACACCGTACACTTTCAATTCATGTCCTAAGCTTCAGTCATAACAAAATGGCTTTCACTCACTTCATTCCCAGTTCAATCAATTGACAGTCAAGCCATAAAATTTCACAAATTAAAAGGGCTTTAAGCCTGAGCTCTAATAAAATTAAGCATCCTTTTAACTTCATAGACAAGTTTTTAAAAGGTAATTCTATTATCTAACAATTGCATTTCACATCAATTCCTGTTTAAGTAAATAGGAAATGGCAAACACCACTAGCTAGCAATAACAAACTCACAGCATTAGCAAGATGTCTTCCTTACCAGTCTTTCTCAATAATATTGAAATTGGTTATTAAAAAGGTTTAAATAACTTTCTTTACTCTAAATGTGTCATCAAAGGACAAAAATTCATCTTTGAAAATATTAATATAAACATTATTTTTTGGGGGATATTTCAAAAACATCCTGAACATAATTATATGACCAATGGAAGGATAGAAGTCAGACGAGTAAAGTTGGTTAATATTTTACACTGCCAGCCATAGTGTAGCATGATGTACAGGTAATCATTTGAGCCAGGATTCTATTCATGCGTCTGAAGCTCCGTCTGAAGCTGCGGCTACATTTTCAGCAGCCACTTGAATGACTTCACATGCAGTACGGTAAAACTTCTAAAATTTAGAACTTCTAAAATTTCAAAGGTGCTATTTCTGTCAAGATAATCAATTTATTTAACCTCTAAAAATTCGAAAACCGAATTTCTAAAAATTCGATTTTTTTTCCTCGAAAATTCGAAAACCGAGGTTTGAAAAATGGTGATTGTTACCTTCAGCACTTTCTAAAATTTCAAATTTTTCACTGACCTTTTGAGGGCAATTTCTAAAATTTCAAATTCTAACGTGTTCAAAGATCACTAATTTCCAAAAATTCAAACATGTCAAAAAGTAATTATTTTTTTCCTTCTAAATTTTACAAGTTTTACCGTATCTCTTGTATTTTATACTTCTTACTTTCTGTAGCTGTTCAGAATGTTATAAGAAGCTTCATGTTCGATAGAGCCCTGATCATGCATACATGTATAAATGTTATTTGTTAAAACTGAAAGTTACTTCCATGATGCTTTCGTCGTTCAGCTATACCTCAGATAACAGGACCACATTTCATACTGATTACTCGTCTTATGAAACTTATCAACAAAAAATTATTTTTATGCAGGCATTCATATTGATCAGAGTAAACTGTGCTTAAGTAAGTTCAGTTCATGATTTATCACCCCCAAAATCAACCAGTTTCTCATCCAAACTGTTACAATAGAGACTGGTCTAGGTCTCATATCCACTCACTAAGTTAACCCAGCATTCCACTGCTGAAAATAACCCTCGTAATCTGCATATCAGTGTGCAGAGAATTGCATTGAACAGACATCCACAATCTTCAGTCATAATGTGACGATTGGTTGTTGGTTAGTTGGATTTACAGTAGAACATGGCAATCTTTCAGCCATACGCACACTTTCACCAGTTGAGTGCAGGAGAAAAGCCTGCATCACTAGTGGGGAGCTGAATGGCTTTGATGCAGTGAAACCTGCAAGCTATGGCTGGTATTGACGAACTAATGGTGATACCACAATGTGGCATTGTACCCATGCTCACTGTATGTAGAAATACCGACTACTGAAGAGAAACATACGGTAACAGTTTGTGATGTATAGTATTCGGAACAGAACTGCACAGCCCTGGCATTCGCTTTCCACTAAGCAACACATCCCCTGTTACATTGCAGGGGGCAATATTTCAGCCACAGCGCAATGTGACGTGCAAGAGGCACATCAGGAAAAGGGACACCACAGGATTGAAGAAAGAGCAAGTAAAAGATCCTCAATCATTTTAGACGGCTCATACGTCAAGCATACCTCAGTCGGTTGAGCATAGACCTTTTGACCTGTGGGTTGTTGGTTCAGTTTCCTGCCGTAGGGAAGCACCCTGTAAATCTCTGTCACCAGTTGGACAGCGTTGCTAGAAGTTGACCATTGTTTAGGCAGCAGATGAGCGAGTGATTTGGGGTTTTATGTGGTTTTCGGCAATCTTTCAGCCACATCACCACAGACTCACCAACATCACGT
>JAUELE010260766.1:0-10385 GCA_031471655.1 Diodora aspera | reverse complement strand
AGGTGGAATACTCCCCAGGGAGTGGAGAAAAGAAGTGGATTGTAGATGGTTCCAATGACCAGGGTAATAATGTGCAATTCTTTGAGCAGGCACCTAGGGCAAGGAAGTTAGCGCCATATAAGCAGCTTATAATATTATTATAATTATTATTACCTGACGGTTCTGTGGGTACATTTTGACAAACTCTAATTCTATTTATCAAGCATAAGTTAACAGTACAGTAAGGTAGCACCCCATTTGACAAAAGACCTCATGTGCATGTGATAATGAGCAGACCGATTCCATATGAGTGAGTGAGGGGGTGAGTAACAGCTTGTCACGTTGAGTACAGGAGTGAAGGCATGCTACACGAGTGACTTTGGTGCAACTAAACCTCCTCTCCCTTGGACAAGAAATATAACCGTCATCAGTACAGACTGATGTGCAATACAAAAGTTTTGGATCAGCAAATATCTCACTAAATTGCTGACATCTCTGAAATATATAAACTTGTTCAAAACCAGCCAAAACACTCTCCAATAACCAAGGCCACATCTTACAATAAATTCGGCCAATAAACGTGGATCTATGACAGAATATGTGCAGATGATGCAGTTGTTCAAATGACACATGATCAAACTCCTTATAATGTACCAAAGATAGCAGAACTTGCTCTTGTCCAAATCTACAGGATACTATTTCGGCACAACAGGCCAACATGAATTTTGCCTGACATCATTGAAACACCAAGTGAATCAGTTCAAACAGATATATACATAAGAAGCCTCAGGTAGAGTCAATTAGCTAGAAATGATCGGCACCTATATTTAATAGGTTGTATGGCATTAATGATGATGAATTTGTTCATTAGTCACCTGCCAGCCAGACATAGCACACTGAGAAAATCATAGAGCAGATATTGGGGGATATGATGCCAACCAACCAATACTCTCAGTAATAGAGTAATACATTGTAGTGAGTGACTCTGATTAACGTGACTTTCAGTAATTTTTCAACCATATCATCACAGTAGTTCAAGGGGGCTCTCATCTCTGGGCAACACGACAGCGACCAGGGCGGGATTCAAACCCGGAGCCTTTCATTTGCGAGTCCAGTGCGGTAACCACTGGCCCACCCCACGCCCTAAATACATTGTATAAACTGCTTAGATCCTTTTATTTAATTAACCTCTTACGTCCCCCAAAACGTCCCCTGCTGTCCCAGTGGCGTAATTTTACGCAGCACAAAACAATTTCCCTGTCTCCAGTAGCATATTTTTAAGTAAACTCGCAGCACTTCCTTATCCTCAGTGACATATTTTTATGCATTTCTGAGGGTCAAATTCACACTTCTCTGTTAAAAAATCTTTGTTATCTTTGATAAGCGATCCACTGGCTACTGTAAATGATCTTTGACCACAAATAAATTCAGCTTTAATTGTGTTGTTATTCTTAATTAGTGTCCTACCCCGAAAATGAAGATTCTTTGAAATCCGACTCGGGCGGGACGGTTCTACTTGTTCTAAAATGTTGAAAAAGTTGTTCACATGTCCTGTTTTTGTTGTCCACCTCACCCTTATTTTGGTTGTCATCTTTCGAATTTCACTTTGGCCCAATTTGTATTGTAGTGAGCCCAGAGATGATATTTGGTAGTTACATCCATGCCACATTTTAGTGCTACTCGAAGATACTACTAGGTAAAGAGTTAAAATACTATTCACCTTACAAATTTTTTAAACACATGAATCACTCAATATTTATTATTTATCAATTAATTCAGAATTTGTCAATTTTAGCATAAAGTTGTGATAAAAACATTTTCCTTGTATGTCAGGGGTCATTTCTGACAGTCGCTGTAAACGTTTCAAAAAGATTCAAATTTAAATGTAAAAATAGTTCACAGCTTTAAAGAGTTTATTTGACACAGAAAAGGATGCTATGATGCAGTTTCCATAAAACACTTTTGCTGATTTTTTTATAAAGCCAGGCACATATGAATTATGAGGTAATTAAGTCAACAGATCGTAACCAGTCAACATAATTCCTCCCTTCCTAGATGAGCTGTTAAAAGAGAAGCTGTGTCGTACAAGTACAACGGAATAATTAGACATGTAGTAAACGTAATCGATTTCACAAATATACTTTATTTCTGAGGGCCAATATAAGATGGACATCATTTGCTGAGCACACGAGTCCCTTGTTGATCACGTAATTGATATAACGACTGTCAACAAAGTAGCTTTTCATCCCAGATGTAATTTTAAAAACAGAATTACTCGGTTACAAGTCGGAATGTGCTAAAGTCAAAACAAAACCATTTTAGTTGTGGTTAGGCTGGAGGTCTCAGAGCACTTAAAATTTACAGCCATTTCTACCCTCCACAAGACCCTAGCTCGACTAACAGATGACGAAAAATTGCGTTTCACGTTTGGGATTTACGTAAAAAGAGAAAACGATGGTGAATTCAATTAGTCCTGTTTCCAGCATCTGCAGAGCTGTGACACACTCAGACCCGTGTACCTCTGCGACCCTTATTTCATAGTCTCTCTGCTTGTTCAACACTCGAGTAAAACGCCGCACTGTTTCTGTATTAACCTAACGAAGGCCTTGGGGGCCAATTTCTGAGCCAGACACAGGCAAACTAACTTAGCTCGAGTCGCAGGGGACATTTTTGAGTCCTATGTTTTCTAAACATAATTCCAGGTTCGACATTACAGCAAGAAATTTCTGTAGTTTTACATACATCTACTAAATTACATGAAAATTTAATTAATTTAAGTGTCATTTTCTCAATTAAAACACTTTCCATCTCTCAATGCCCTCAATGTGACAATCTATAATTCAATAGTTTCATATACAAATACGTTCCAAACTCCATACTATGCATTTTATAGTGGCCACAAATTAGATCAATCTTACTAACTGCATTACAGTTAATGTACTGAATGCTTATCTTCTACTCATGTTGTTTGATGGACAAGCCATGGAAAACATGACTTGGAAAACATGCCAAGTCCAAGATGAAGTTTCTGCGATCTTCAGGAGAACTCGACCTTTTGGTGCCAGTCACTGGCAAGAAGAAGTCTAAATAGTTTAGAAGCCAGTTCCGATGAGGACAGAGGATCATTTATATGTGTCCATACAGGGCACATATGAACTTGTTTTCTTGATGTTTTAATGTCATTTTTGGTGATCTTAAAACTTTTATAGCAATTTGAAGCCTGCATCACCAGTGATATGAGATGAGAACTCAGACACTGACCAACACCGACAACCAAAGATGATTCTAAAAGAGTGTGTGAGTGTGTGATTTGGGGTTTATGTGGTTTTCAGCAATCTTTCAGCCACATCACCATGGTCTCACTAACATCACGTCGGTGTAAGGGCTCCTGTCTTCCCGGGCTGAAAGAGAGGTGCCCGGGTGGGACTCAAACCACAACCGTCCCCACTTCGCTAACTGCTGCGCCCCCTCAATACCATGATAGTGACAAAACCATCATTACACGACAGCTATAGCCAACATATCTAGTCTTCTACCTAGGACAGTGGGACAAACGGCCGACAATTTGGCCAAAAACATGAAGGTCTGAGGTTCAAATCCCAATGGCATCTTCTCTGAAGTATTACACCCTTGTTCTGTTCATGCCAGCTTCATCTCATAAAGTTTAATACACCATGCCACCCAGCTTTTCAACAGTGATACAAACTATCTAACTTTATCTAGGATCCACCATACTTGAAAGGACACACCCCATCTTCTTTGAAACCTATCCTGTAGATCAAGTTTCATTTCAGTACTAAACATGCTACATTAAAAACTGAATAACATGAAATTTAGCTCCCAGATTCACTGACCCATACAGACATCCATAAGAATCATTACAAATAACATTTATTTGATCGCTTTCAAACTGCATGTATTTTTATGTCACTATTCATAAAAAATCTCTTGTCATGGATTGTCATCTGACTCCATCATGCTAAAACAATGCCTTCTCGAATACATCTCTCTCACATATGCAATGTCTACATACTTCAAAGACTTGGTATCTTTTATTTCTGACATTAGTACAGTCTAAAATGAAGCATCATGAAAATGTGACCAATCAGAAATCCTTGTCTAATCAAATTTAGTTTTATCAATTTTAATGCTGTCTTAACCAAGACCTGATATACACTTGGACTAAATTGCTTGAGTTGAAATGTAAACCATAAATACAACATAAGGAAACATTTAAGAAACTCTGTTATCATTTCTCCATAACCCAAGTTAATGATAGTCTAATATTCTTGTATCTATCAGCAGAGAGGCCCTCGGCCCATTTCTTCTCATATGTACAGTTTATAAGGTATAAAATTGAGGAGTTGGAAGAGAAGAAATGAACCAGTTTATGAACTGTGCTTTAGTTTGAGATGAATACTTATTTGTATTTTATTTCATCATGAATGCTGGAATTTCGGAGGCTTGCAAGATTCTAGAAAGTTTAAACACTGCTTGGAAACAGATTGGCCGGATGTGGTGATGTGCGTTGGAAGGACTCTTGCGGCAACGACTCAACAACAGCAGACAGCAACAGTGGTGGCATCGGCAGCAGTAACAGCGACATGCGCCAGGTAGAGCTGAGCCATACATGGGCATGTGTCTTGTCTCTGTATACCAAAGCAAATGCCAACGAAACCCATCTGTCCAGAGAGGAGGATCAGCCAGCTATGTGGAGATAGCGGACAGCCAGACCTTGCGCCTCCTGGAAGACAACAACTGAGGCAGGGAGAGGGAACTGCTCAACAGGGAGGGAGAGAGGGGGAACTGCTCAACGGGGAGGGAGAGAGAGAGGAACTGATGGCTGCTGTGATTCCTGGGTACACCAAAGAGAACGTGGTGGGAGGGTGGGGTTGATGGGTAAAGGCTAGATTGTAAACAAGCGTGTGGGTGCTTATGAATGGTAACATGAAGTGCCCTATTGGAGTTAATGTGTGAATACGACAGGTATGAATGAAGTTGTGTAGGAATATGTGAATCGGTCCATGAATGAGTATGTTAATTAGGAAGTACTCACTGACTTGTTTCAAAATCAAAACTGCACATTTATTGAATATTTTGTGAAAATGCATAGCAATAACTGTGAAAGAGAAATCATTTTTAAAGTGTATATTTCTTTTACAAGCAGTGTTCACATGAATGTTGTGCAGAGATAAATATTATAGATATAGATCAGATTTACTTTTATGCTATTAAAAATGGTTTTGACAAAGGCTCAATTAAAAGTTTTGTTACTGTATTCAAAGAACGCGAGTTAATAATTATTACATTGAGCTGTCTATAACATTTCAATGTGTACCAGCCTCTGGCCTTCATACTCTGAATAGAGATACATGATGATGATGATGATGAACTTATAAAATCAATAATGAATTAAATAATCAGCAAGTTGCATATCTTCATCGTTAAAACATTGCCACCCTTTCAAAGCAAAATCCACAAAAATAATCAATATTTATTCACAACACTTTGATGGACAAGATAAAGAAATTCTCCAGGTTTTAAGACAGGTTTCAGTGAGTTCAATACACACAAGGAATTCTTCATATGACCTTAAACACTTTGAAAAACAAACAATCCACAAAACACGGACTGTTTAACAGATGGGTAAACACTTTAAACACTATAACACATGTAACTCCACAGTCCTCCTTGTACAAGGGGCTCAGGCTAAATGATATGATCAGTTGAAACGACTGAAATGATTTTAAAATTATGTTATATGTTTCAAAAAACTTCAGAGCATGTTCTTTATTTACTCTACAGTCATAGGTTTACTTAGATTAACATTTAGCAGGAATAAGCTTAGTGTACAAAAAATGTTTTAATAACACATAAAGATAAAATCACAAAAGGAGCCCAGATATTCCTAATTTCTGAGCTGAGAATATCTAGACTTGCTACTTTTTAACTAGACCCGCAACAGGGTTTATAATGCTACAAGGAGCGAAACTGCTTCAGGGCTGTGCTTACGCCTATCATAGGAATATAAGAAAGTTCTTGTAACCAAAATATTTAAAACAAATATCAGTCTCAGGAATTATAAGAAATACAATTTAATCTTTCAAATACTTTACTTTAGAGTATTTGTTTCTTTTGATTTTTTGGTTGAGTTAAGGGAACTGAACATATTTTGTGCTAACAATCACTTGACAGACCCAAATTAAACACCTATGTAAAGGGTGATCAATTTTCGCCAGAAGCACTGGACTTAGCAAAATGTTGAAACACAGCACCATCTTGAACATGGTCAAAAGTGATGAAACTTGAAAATAGATCCAATTTGAAGCCGTCACATCTGAATTTTAGAGTTCGCAAAGAAAAAAATCCTACGGACACATTGTATCCTAAAATAAACTGAGTTAAAAGTAAAATTAAACTAAATAAACCTGACTTCTAAAGAAAAACGATGTCCAAAATGATGAAATATTCAAACAGCAATGTCTTCGAGCCATCTGATCTCTTCACAAGTTGCGACATGCTCTTGTGCAATCATTTCGGAAAACGAGATTAAATGCCGACTTTTAAAGTTTGACACTGGGACAGAAGAAAAGTCTATCTTCCCAAATTCAGGCAGCTGAGGGCGAGGCTAGAACGGGGCAAGAAAAAAAGATGGCCGCAGATGCAAAGTGATACTGATTGCCACATGACTGATCGGACAGTACAAGCTAATGTGTTACATTTTAAAAACCCTTTTTTTATTTTTAAAGAAATCCTTCAAAGCTGTTAGCCACCATGCCACAGAAAGACAGATAAATTGCTTTAATCTTTAACATATCTTACTAAATTATTTAACAGTATACACTTAGAAATGAAACTTGTATAAATGTAAAGTAAAGTAAAGTAAAGTAAAGTAAAGTAAAGTAAAATAAAACAAATAAAATAAAAAACATGTTTCAGCTCATGATCATATCCTGCATTTCTCTTATGAAAAACATGTGTGAAGATCAGTGTGAAATTTTGTTGACTAGATCGAGCATTATCAGATTTGACAGTAATATGACTCAAGTCAGTGATACTCTATCAGTTGCAAAGTTCTGGGCCAGTAGTACTATCAGCTGAAGGCAGCAGTAGCCTCCAGGTACACCTCTCAGCATACAACCGTACACATAACATAAACTATCTGAAGAAACATTACAAAAATAAACCCAATTTTATTTCGGGTATTCAAATCAGAAATTAAGTTTCTCTGCTTGGAGTTGTTTAAACTTTAGTGCCATATTCAAAGGACTTTTCCTTCTTATTCAAGGTTCACCTGAAGATCTGTATCATTAGAACAATCATTGATCGTCTACGTCACCAACACCTCCTCCATCATTCTCCTCCTCATCATCACCACCTCCATTATCATCATCACCTCCATCATTCTCCTCATCACCACCTCCATCATCATCACCACCTCCATCATCACACTCATCCTCTTCCTCCTCGTCATCATTATATCATCATCACCTCCATCATCATCACTTCCATCATCACCACCTCCATCATCATCATCATCACCTCCTCATCATCATCACAATCATTACCACCACTTCCTCCATAATTCTCATTCTCTTTTTCCTCCTCCTTCTCATCATCATCGTCATCACCATCACCACCTCCTCCATGAATCATTTTCATCCTCATCGTCACCTCCATCATTATCATCATCATCATCATCATCATTGTTGTTGTTATTGTTGGTGAATTTTGCAACTCACATGCAAAAGGTGATATTTAAAGAGATGAAATGTCCGATGACTGTCATGTTGATGCAGTGTTCATTTCAGAGTGTGAAATTGGGGATTTTTACACAAAATATTTTCAAATGGCCCAACAATCTGTGTTATTGCGGCCCTTTTGGCGCAATATAAGATTGGATATAAATTTAGACACCCAATGAAATTTAAGCCAGAAGAACAAACATTAATGAAGTAATTTCAGAAACAAATGCTCATGTTGTTTGTAAGTTGAACAGTAAGCTAAAAAGATAACATTAAGCTAAATGACTTGCTCATTTTTATGTTTGCCTTTTCTTTATATTTCTGTGCCCCATTTAAAAACAAATGTCCCCACTTTTTGTGAAAGGCGGGGTCATTTGGCCCCATTATTCCATTGTCTGAAATGAACACTGTAAGTGAATTCAGTTGTCTTTATTATGTTTGAACTTGAACATGATCTTGATAAAATTCAACTTCCCTGTCATACTCCAGCTATGAATGACACCATAGCAGTGACAAACTACGCTTTGCCCTAGCTGATGGCAATCTCCTCTCTTGGCTTCAGATTTTGTTACTTTGTCATGTCATCCAAGGGCATCAGCTCTACATTCATCCATTCCACATCGTCATCATTGTGCTGAGTCTGGCCTGCTCTGTGGCCGTCACCATTGCCATCGACATGATCTGGGACTCTGAGTGGGCCACTTTGGCACTCTCGCTCAAGGTTAGTACCTCTTCTATCAATTGTGGCTAAGTAACTGCCCCAGTAACTTCATGTTTGTCCTGCGAGGGATCTTTTGCTTTCACTTTTCCTTCTGTCAATCTCTTTTGGACTTGTCCCCTCCCTTATTGTGTGGGCGTGGGATGGCGCAGTGGTTAGTGCGTTGGCCCAGCAATCCGCCAGCTATGGCGTCTGTGGCTACACTCCCACCCCGGCACCTCTCTTTCAGCCCAGCAGGACAGGAGCCCTGACACGGATGTGTTGGTGAGACTGTGGCGCTGTGGCTGAAAGATTGCCGAAAACCATGTAAAACCCCAAATCACTAACTCACTCATTCCCTTATTGTAAACCTTGTACATTATGTCTTGTAGCTCAAAAATTGCTTGTGCAGTATAAAACAATTCAACTTTCAGGGAGCGATACTGTGTCATGAAGGGCCCCAGTAATCAAATTCTTGTCATACAAGGTGACTAAAATGAAGATCGTTTGCTTTCACTTTTCGGTCGATCTTTATCAAATTGTCCTGTACCATGAGTGAAACATTGCTCTTGTAATGTATAACATCGGTTCATCTCAACTCATTCATTCTTTCATATTTAAACACTTTGTTAGGTCCAACTGTGAAAGGAGATATATATTTCATACATCCCCAAAGGTTGCTAGAAAATATAACATGGTTTCAGTTAGAGGCTTGACAGTTGCGATGACAAACCTAAGGAAACATAACTCTTGTTGCCAGAAAGTTCACCAGTCTTAATGATTGCAGGTTGCATTTCCACTTGGAACTACCAGTGAAGCTTTAACTAGTGTGAACAAGCTGAAAGATTACTGAAAACCATATCCTGTCAAATAATCAGATTTATTTACATATATAATATATCTGTAGGGAGTGGGTGGCAGAGTAGCTCAGTCAGCAACCTCTCCCTGACAGGTGTGACACCTCACAGGCTACGCTAAATCACCCATGTCCCAATTGGCCACCCTATTGTGAATTCGAGTGTGTTTGAGTGGACTTTATGTGTAGCTTTGTGTTGAATATAAACAATTAAAAGCTATTTGTTTAATTTGACTTGAATTTTGTGTTATAGTCTTGAGAAGGCTTTGAATTTTTTTCGCTTCAAACCAGTACGACCCTTGTAACTATGATTGTAGTAAATTATCTAATCACATTTATCTCTGTTTCCTCTGCTTTAACCAGCTAATATTACAATTCAGTTGCATGTAATGAAATATGCAGTATTGTATTATCTCGACCATCTATGTTAATTGCACAATTAATGGTGTATATCTCTATCAGATTACAGGTCCATTTCTGCAGATTGGGGCAGTCGTCCTTATGACTGCTCTGACATGGATTATCTCCCTTCAGTGGTTTAGACTTTCTCACTGGGGTAAGTAGACTTACTCCATTGCCAACAATAGTTTACCAAATGTTAGCTTTGTATGAGATTTCTTAAATGTGAAGACTTTAGGTTGTGTAATACAAAGGAAAAGGTGGAACTGTTTTTCCTCAGCATGGATCTTGCACATCATGTTATCAGTGTTTCCGTTATATCCGATAGTTATCTGGTTTTTGACTGGCAAAATTCATTTAAGACCAATAATTTATGAGGCTGTCGGTCCCCGTGACCGGAGATTTCTAGTATGGTGCTACCAGTAAATCCAATACTGTAACTCGCATAATAATAAGATGTACAATTTCACTCGGTCTCTTATTGACCATTTCTTGCCAACCAGACAGCAAGATCTTTTCCATGGCTCTTTATAACGCATGGCAGTGAATTCTAAGTTTTCATCGGCTGACCCATGGGGCTTCCGGGGAATGACGGGGTGTTACTTAGATAGAATAGGGCCTCAGTAACCCACTGCTTGTCGTACAAGGCGACTAAAATGGGGATCTTTTGCTTTCTTTTTCTTACTATCGATCCTGTGTTGTCCCTTTT
>JAUELE010260755.1:0-10386 GCA_031471655.1 Diodora aspera | reverse complement strand
CCCCCACCACACTGTGAAATTTGTTCTTCACCGTCGAGGTCAGACCCCCCCCCCCTTTGAAATGTATTCCTTCGGCGCTGCATATCATAAACTAACAGGAAAACAAATTTGATACTGACAAGCGTTCTTTTGATGACTCCCACACAAACCAACGCTTTCTTCTCCATGCTGGGTGTTGTGGATCGTCACGTATCCAGTTTGATATCTTTCTTTGTACCCGACTTTCGATAACTACTCTTGTTACCACAGCTTTAATATGTCAGATATTACGTTTTTGATATCCGCTATATCATTGTAGTAGTAGTAGTACGCTATCTTACTATTCTTGGACGTATCTTTAACAACTGCTGCATTTAGTCGGTCCTTTTAGTTTTTTCCGGAAACAATGATGACACCAAAGCAAATCAATACCAATCCGAAACATTCATGACACATTCATCGTTATTTCAGTCGAAAGGTATCATTCCCCCACGAGCAGAGATTCGTATGAAACATTTACTGTTACCTCTCACTCGTAGCTCTTCATGGGCATTACAGCAGTCACCGCTATATGTTGGTCACTTAATCATTAAGTACGTTTTTACACCAAGTATATTCCTAAACGGTTAAACTTAGAAAGTGTCAGTTTAGTGCCAAAGGAAAGCTGGTATAATCAGTGGTAACGTGGACGAGTTGATGTGGAGAAACATGCAAGCGACAGCTGGTAACGACAAACCATGAGTCACAAGAATGTATACCACATCATCACTTGCAGCAAAATTGCGTACTACGTGCAGGATTCTGAGCTCTTCTGATGGAATTTGTGTTTGTTCTGGCTCCACTCTACCATAATTAAACTGCCCTGCAACCTTATAACTCACATGAACCCCATCTTCCACTGAGTGAGCATTGTCGATCTCCCAGACAATCAGTTCAGTGGAAAAGGAAAGTCAGCATTACCATAAATATCTGGGTGAGCTGATGGAATGAAACCTGTGAGCTACAGCTGGTACTAATGAGCCATGTGTGATGTCATTATCAGACAGACACCAAATGATCTATGTCTGTGATAACATTGGTTAGTGCAGAGATGTGTGCCAAGATGTATGCAGAACCCCTTTCAGTGAGATTTGAACCCCCTCTCGCCGATTCATGAGTAGATGCTCCACTGCTCCTAACAAGCATATGCAACACAGAAAACACCAACACATAAACATGTTTACTTTTCCTGTTTATTCAGCGAGCATACAACAGTCATGCCTTATGTCAAAACAGCCATTGTGAACAACTCATTGGGAACAAGCAAACCTTTCATAGGCAACAAGAAGATAAATTAATAATTAATTAATATTTATACAACATAATCCAAGATTATTATTCATAGAATTAAATAAGGTTTGTAACAACGAGTCCAGTCGATATGTGAAAATAAAACCACAAAAATGAGGACATTCTCCCGTTTCAGAACGACATTCTCTACCGAGATCCTGATAAAACCGATTATTACACCTGTCTAACACACAACTACACACCAAACCAATTTACATTAAGGAAAATATCTTTTCAAACAGTGGTAATTGTGCTTACCACAAAGAGTGGTAACTCTGTCCTCACTTTTGTTGATTAGCAAATCACTAAGCATGCGATTGGTTTCCAAAAAACATTGGCAAACATTTGTATTCCTGAAGGGTCTCTTGTTTCTTTTCATTCACAACCATATATCAAACAATTCCTGATGACGTCAGTTTGACTTATGACCGAGTTGAACGCCGACACAGTATCATGTGCATAAACTCTACAATAGTATCTGTACAACTTATTTATACGATGCCATTTTTCAACAATTGCTTTTAAGCTATGATACACGAAATCGGTTGCGATGGAGATATACCAGCCTGTTTGATTTTCACAATCATACAAAATTGTCAGACATAAATTTTATCATTTAGTATTAGGCACACAACTCTCACCAACACAATATCACCCATAGTTTCTTGCACACGTCAGTATAATCTCATGTTGTACCTAGCCAGTCAGCCAAAGATCCATACAGCAGGACGACAAGGTATTTGGCACATGGGACAAGACACACATACACCCACACACTTATTTACTCGCACCAAGACCCAATCCAGTGTGGTGTCAAATATAAACATACTAAAACATCTTCCAAGACATGCTGACGCAGTTTCAGATCAATCATGATCTGAAACTGGCCAACTCTAAAAGATCTTAAAATAAAGCTGTCAGCCTACAACAGCTTTGGGCCTAAACTTGGCTTTTAAAAGCATCCAGTCAAAAAATTCACCTTTTGTCACTCTGAAAGTGTTCAAATGTCAGACATTGCTTTAAATTGGACACGGGTGTGAAGTTAAGTTGACTAGCTAAAACCTGAACAATTATCTCATCCGGATCAGTGACTATTACAGAGTTTAGACTTGACACCACACATTTGTAATCAATAAGATGATTGTATCTGATTAAAATATGGTATATCTCCATTGCACCTGGCTGCCTCCGAGGTGATTTCTGATTCACATTGGCTAGAAAAGATCTGAATATAGAATTCTTCGTTATTCCTGTCCCGGTTTCACAAGCAATTAGATTGCACCATTGCGTCTGTATCCAGCATTGCTTATGTGGTAAGATGGACGACAAATCTGACGTAGTAATATATCACAAGTTTTAAAAGTGTTCATGTTCATGCTTATAAAATACTGGTGAGATCCAAACCTGAGCCTTCAGTCCTGCTTCACAGAGTTGACTGTCTATACATCCTTTCTTCACAACACAACACATGTACGACTCTTCCTAGTTCAACACAGTCAAGTGTTAGAGTACCTAAAAACAAATGTCACTATCACACACAGAAGAAGTCCAAATCTTCGCTCATTGAAATTTCTGGAACCGCCTGATCTTGTGAATGACGACTTGACCGTGAGTGAAAATTGGAAAAATTGTTCATTTTTAACCAAGGATGTTGTGAAACATTTTCAACTGAGAGCCGTTCAGAGGGTTCTTTTCTCAATAAGCTCTTTACCAAACATTTGGCGCGAGATGACACACCGTCGGGGATTGTAAATTGTCCTTTACGAATTTTTCCAAACAGAGCCATTGGCTGCGGATCATGGAAAGGGTATCGTCCCACCAGCATTGTGTACAACATGACACCGAGGCTCCAGATGTCTGCAGCCTTGCCTGAATAACTGCCAACAGCGCTGAGAATCTCAGGAGAAACATAAGCCGGACAACCGTGCTTGTCCGTCATCATGTCGTTCGTATCCTCATCCAAGACAACAGCGTCTTCAAGACCATCAAGTCGAAGTTCCGTCCTGTAAACACAATCAACACATTTATTAAGTTATTGATACATTGATAGGCAGATGACAGACTGAAAAATGAAGATAGTTAATAATCATTGTAAACTAGTTTCATTATTGAATCAAACAGTAGCCTTTCAACTATTAAACTTTGTCATAAAGTTTTGGTTTAAAAATGATAAAAGGTTCCCCTCCCCCCTCTTTAAATCTTTGAAAATTGCAATTTCCAACTTTTACAAAGAAAGGAATCTGCGTGAAACATTCTGAAAATTAAAGTAACCTACCTTGATTCATCTTTGAAGACAAACTTCCTCAGCTTGAGATCTCGGAGTACAATGCCATTCCTGTGACAGTGTTGCACTGCTTGAACTATTTGCTTAAACAGTCGGAAAGCCTCCTCTTCCTTCAACTTCTTTTTCAACCGAACATAAGAATGAAGATCGCCAAAGTTCTTTGCAAAGAACACATAAGCTTTGGATTCGCCTAGGATTATTTCTGACACTGCAGTAACATGCTCGTGGGAGTCGACTTGCCAATAAGCTGATAAAATCTCTCTGTATTTGCTTATCGGAAAAGCCTGAAAAAGAACAAAGGGAATGAAAATTAAATAATGTGGAAAAAGATTTGTCACAAAACCAAATCGAGACGGAGTGCATGTCAACAAAACAAAGTTGATCAATAAAACCAAACAGAGACCCTGAGCGCTGGTAAATATTTGTCTACACATTAAAATATGTCAATGTAATATTCATCATTATATTCTTATCATATACTGATATGACTTATACGACAAATTTCTTTAGAAAATGAAATTAGCTGCAATTCAATGTAATACATAATTTAGAGTCATTGTTTGATGCAAATAACAAAACGCTCACTTAATTAAAATAAGCTTACAGTTCTAAGTATTCCCTTGGTGAAACTAACGGTTAATTAACCAAATAGCATCAACTACTTGGGATTATGTGAACAAAAGGCAAGATCTTAAGAAAACAATGGCCTAATTAAACTGGCAGCAACAAGACAGGTAGGCTAATCTGGTCTCTGGTACAGGCACACAATCCTTTGTTCATTAACATTATATCAAAGTTAATGTTGAAAGTCTTCCAAAGAGACAACCTTTAAGTTTCCAATTCGTAATTTGTACTAAAGGTAACCATCTAGTTTAACATCACTTAGATCTACTAACCACCTGAGTATTTAAGCTATTCCCGTTTAGTCATGTTAAGCTTCAGAAATAGGTAACACACCTTGCAAATACTTTCCGTTCCCGTTGATAAGTTCACAGCTTTGTATATCTCATTTCCTTCGTTCTGTTCCACCAAAAGGTACTTTCCAATCTTGAAAACATTTTGAGAACTTTGTGAACTTGGTTTGTGAAAGACAGGCGGTGTATTTGGTTGAAGATCCGGACTAAGATTTCCTACGTTTGATTGTGGTTCAAAGTTATTAAATTTTTTTCCCGACCCATGACTCACAAGCAGGGGTCTGGGCCTTTGGCGTGGAAAGCTCATATGAACACAATAAGTTAACTGAGGAGAGATTCAGTTCTCAACTGATGGAAAGAAAGTGCAAACTGCACCGAGGTATCCGTCACTGAGCCTTTGTTGAGGATAGTCTTTGTGTGTAGCAACACGTGAGGCTGCTTCTTCAAACAACCGTTTTTCCCGGAAATCGGAATGTTCTTTGATCAGAAATAAAATACTCGTTGATAATGTCGCTGACGCTAGGCAAAAGTTACACAAGGCACATTTTCGTTGATATGAAATATGAATTCGGGGAATTGACGATCTGTGGTGAAATCTCGAAGTTGCCAATTTCAACTGAAATCAACAACGAGACTCTAGGGCGCGTGCTTGTATTCTTCAGTCCGCAAAACGTAAATCGTAGTCCATGGACAAAGTAGATCTGTATTCCATAAGAATAATAGGTTATCCCTCTTCCCAGGTGTAACTTCTGCTGCGTAAATGAAATCGTCGTCAAATATTGAAACGTGTTTCAACAGATGACGAAATGATCTCTTTCCAGATGATGCCCTTGATTGTCACAAGTTTTCGTGTGACCGGCTTCCGAATATCACGAAAATCAGCTTCTTTCTTGTTGGTAACAATTCCTGTCTTGCGTCTCGTAACTCTTGGATGACTTCGGCAGCTGGTCGTCTATGTTACTGTACCTGGGAAGGGACCTTGTTCCCCCTCCCCTATTAAAGTTTGCTCCTACCGACTGTATCTGCCTGAGACGCCATTGTGAAGCTACGTGTAATTACGACGTGAGGAAACAAGACGCTTCACTCACGCACCGACACGGATCACTCCGCGAAATATTACCGGTTATTGCGAATGTTATATTTGCGTTTTTGATAATGCTCTTTCACCACAATGCGTATGTGCAAGGAATCCTAATTGAAACTCCGCTTCGCTTAAATCAGGAAAACTCTGATTTTAGCTGCTATTGCGCTGTATCGGACCCAATTTATCGGGGGAACTATTTTCTTCCTGTGAAAGTTCTTGAATGGAAGTGGAGGTGGGGTGATTGTTGCACACTGATCGGTCACGTGGGCTGTGACACAGCGGTGGGGAAGCCTCTCTCGGTTATTCATTGGGCTATATAAGGAAATACACTACACGAATCACCTTTACGCTTTTATGACGTAGCACGCGTTGCCATAACGTTGACAAATCAGAGGCTTTGTGAAAGGAGATTCCCTATATGACGTAATGTGTTTGGGAAGTCGAAAACAAAAGTGAAAATACTGTTTATTTCAGTGTTGCTACATCATCACTAAAGCAGAGAAATTTCTAGTAAACATCATACGTAATTATGAGCTGTTCACACACTCAAACAAAAGTGGACAGTTTGTGTATATGACACTCTTAAAATGAACAGCAGTTTATAATAGAACAAGTAATGTTATGGGTTTAGAGTATAAAAATGTCTTATTTATATTTTTGTACTTTAATACAGAAGTTTACAATAATAATATTAAGTTGTCCGTCTCTAACAACACACATTAGGCGATTACTTTTTAATGCTGATCAAACAATTATTTACGATCAGTCGCAGAAGTAATTTCTTAAAAACATAATTCTGATGATATAATATATAAACTGTCCAAGTTTGCGACTAATTTATTATACTGAAACTACTCAATTTATAATTGATGTTTATTTTAGTTTTACATTGATTTTGCTTTGTGTGAGCGAGTTTCATTGCTGTAAACTTAAACCATGCATGTAAAAGTGCTACCTATACACCCAGCCTGAAACATTTCAGTCTCAGTGGCGAGAGGAGGTGGGTGTGGCGGGGGTGGGGTGGGGGTGGTTCACCTACACACGATTTTCAAAAGGGGTGGGGGCTGCCCCTCCCCCGGATCCACTTGGGCACATGTAGAACTACAATAAAGTGAAATATCTGGAAAAAAACAGTTAAAGAAATGCACGCATTATACGTACAGCACTGAATTCAAAATAGCTAAAAAATTGTTCGCATCGAAAATACTTGACATCGGTCATATCTTTACCTGAATTGAGTTATTTTTAAGAATAAATCTATTATCATACTATAGTATTTATAACGCCTCTTTTCGATTTTAAATCTTGTTATCAACACCAGAAGTTGTTCCACTGTGTTATTGGCCAACGTAACAGGAAATTTCGTGTTGTCGTCCCACAAACACACTGAATCACCAGGAGGCATGTTTTCCCCAGAATTACGTATATATAGGTCAAGCTGATCTATATCTCTCCAACAACAGACAGCTTGCTGACATCCCGCCTGAGTCAGTCGTCACGGATGTATGATCTCCTACGTAGGCGGGTTTGAATATGTAGTGTTGCGCGCCTTAATTTCAAGTTACAATGAGTTGAATCAATCTATATATAGCATAATGATTCACATCAACGTTAGGTAGACTATACTCCCCGGGAAGTTGACGAAACTTGTGGATTGTACATTGTTCCAATGACTGGGGTAATAATGTTGAGCGCTTTGACCATGTTGCCCCATGGATTAGCGCAATATAAGTGTACACGTGCACGTTATTATTATGTATCAATGGAAACCCTTGCAGGTCGGTGTCGCTAGTACCATTATAGACAGCTGGGGCGCCTGGGACAAGTTGAGCAAAGTACCTTGTCCAAGGGAAAGCCTTCTGCCGCTGGCTGGGATCGAACATCCCAACCCCCGCCCGGCCTAATGATTACGAGTCTAACGTCTGCTGCTCACGGATATATAGCTGTTTATAGTGATGATATAGATGAAAGTGTAGCGCGTAAGAAATATGTAGACTAGTATGCCATAAGTGCATGCATGTACTTATATGAGAAGATAGTTTTATGCGCTATCGATCTATTTACAGTTGATTAAGTCTTTCTGTTATGATGACAAGTCCACGTCGATTGACCGACAACCCCGTGACTGCAGTCATGTGACGGAACACGTAAACATGTTGGCTACAGAAAGAGCAAATGATCATGATGCAATAGTGTCAGTACCGTGCAGTTCGAACTGGTGAGACCGTGAGGGTGACACACGCGGACTGGATAACTGTCTCTGGGCACGTATATATCCGCATGCAGTACACGACTTCCAAGAGCGCCATACCGTGTGTTTCTCCAGAATTATGTATACGCGACGTAACAGTTCGTCTTCCCTGTACATGATTGTGACGAACAGCTTTTAATACACGTATTATAACACATATAAAGTAAGAAGTAACCTTTGACTGCGAAGTTATAGGTATAATTTAGTTCGGGCACACACACACACATTCACACCATGACGCAATTAAAGACAGAAACTCGATACACACGCACGCACGCACAGTTTGAGTATACGCGCATGCTCCTGATATCGCAATGAGGACAATTGTAGATACAGATGTTCAAGGTTATACTAGTAGTAACTGAGCTGCACTATAATTATAACACTATATAATGCATATTTCGCTTGCGCAAATATATCACTGATTATCTTCAGGCCACGTGACTGCGCATGTCAATAGAATTAAAATCTTTAGATTGAGCATACACCTCCGCAAGTGGTTGTATGTTAGGAACAAACTTTATAAATTTAGTTTTGCATGGGGACGACGAGGTTTCCGTCAAGCACCGTCCTCGCTAGACTGACTCCCGTGTCTGAAATCCAGTTTTCTTTCTTGTATGTCTGTTTAGCAGTTTAGTGAAACATATATTTATTTAAGTAAACCGTGGGCATCCTCAATGTCTGTAATCAGCTATATCTCCATAGACTTTCAATTCTTTCGCCAGGTCTTTTTAAAGTAAATGATGTTACAGGGTCTGTTGAACAAACTCATCGTGGCTTTGTAGGCCTAATCTATATTGAGTGTATGTGTGTTAAAGCATGTATCGACCTCAGTACACTGCAGCCTCGGGATTTAGCTATAGCTGTTGCTGGGCGGCTGCTCCTCGTTGTATTCAACTACACATGAATACATTTCAACGTCCCATGCGAAACTCACGATCTGGGTGGAGCCCAGACTCCTTGTCACGAGGTCAGCTGCAGCCAGTTGGAACTTCTGGACTCAACTTCCTCCTTTCTCGTACATCTCGAAAATACGTTATATGTCTGAGTGTCAAGTCCGTCCGACTGTTAGGCATGACTTCGAGCCTTCGTAATAAGACACGTCATCAAACTAAAGTGATGTGACTGCATGCTACTTATAACATGTGGAGCACGATAGTCATTTATAACTTGTCTCTACAGGACTGCAGTGCTGATTAAACACATATTACCTAATCGTATATGCACGGATATATAATTCAGTGACGAATTCGCCTGCATTGGTAACGGTAGTTTCGAGCTGAATATAATAGATCTATATTTCTGTCATACAGTATATTCAGATTCAAATAAAATTGTCTTTGAGATGAGAGTGCTTCCTTAACAGATAGTACGACTGTTGACTGATTGAATTAAAGTTAGCAGTAAAGTTCAAACATCTTCTCTAATTTTGCCACTATGGACTGTAGTTATGGACATCTTTTTATATAAAAGGCAACAGTTATTTCCTTACTCAGCGTCGTCAACCAACGTACCTGGTTGAATTGTTGATCGACAGGTCGCTGTGACGTAACGCCATTCATGTCCCCTTACCATGGCTTTTGGCCATGATACTAGCCCCACTGTCTAAGTCGGAATTAAACATGGTACTAAGGCCATTCTGCTTTAGAGAGAGAACGTATTTGTTAAAAGAAAGTTTGAAAAAGTTTACAGCCTTGTACATTACTACTGAATCGTCACCAGACATTTAGATGATAATGGCCCAGTTTCTTTACCGTTGAAGTTTCATACAGCTCTATGTGAGACTGGCACAAGTTTAGGCTAGGCGATTAGCATTAAAATTGTAGGTGTAGAATCGATTTCGTGAAAGAGCCTACGCAACATAAATTAAGTAAAATCATCGACTAAATTTAAGTCAAAACCGATATCTAAACAGACAAATATTTGAAGGGATGAAACGCAGCAAGCAAAAATAAAATATTAATATATAACAAATGTATTGATCGGTACAGGTCTGGACTATCTTACTTTAATCGTTATCTTTGTCTATGTTTAAGTGATGAAGGTGGAGTAGGCGTGCGACTATAGGCGTAGGAGAAGGATGAAGTATCACTTACCCTGATGCTGATAATAGGAATTGTGTTATCGACAAAGAAACTGATATAAATGTTGAACATATCGTATTTTATTAGTTCGTTTGGATCGAAATTAGCAGGTCTTATTTCAGTGATTTGTGTATACAGAGAACTAAATATTAGTCTGCGAAATTAGGTTTTCTCTGGGTGGTCACCCAATAGCAATGAAGGCGGTTTAAGAAGGTGGTATAGGAAGTATACCAAGCATGGTTATGATCTGAATATGATATTTTGCTTGACACGTATACCATGGGCGTTTATTGATAATTGTATAGGCCCTAACTAATATGATTATAAGTGAGTTCACATAAACTAAAAACAGTGATTGCTCTCGCCCGACCAAGATTTATACTGATCTATACTGACGTCCAAAAGAAAGTTTACCAAATGATTTCAATTATTTTCCCTTACGTCTTTATGCCATAGTTGAT
>JAUELE010260744.1:0-10386 GCA_031471655.1 Diodora aspera | reverse complement strand
ATCATAGGAGGGCAGTGTGAAAATGTAGTTCCATCAATCAACATTTCATTCAACAAAGATGGGAACGTTGCCCCAAAATATTCTTTTACCTCTAACCTTGGCCTGTTTCTTGAAGTGAGCCAAAATCACCTGTACTTTCAAAAGGTATATTCACTGAATAGTTAATTTTTTTGTAAGGTTAATTAGTGTAGGTAACAATTGAAACAATATGATTATCTGCCCTTGATCTGTACAACGTGGTACTTCGTAAATAAGAAATAAATGTACAACCAACATGAAGAATGTACACCATACGTTTCAGCTACAACTTTAGATTAGTTCTGACACTTCCACTGTAAAACAATTATCAAAATAAGATTAGGTTTACTCACACAAGCATCTGCATGTTATCCATTCTTTAACACAATAGTGAACAGCACAACAGATTAAGTGAGGAAACAATTGAAAGGGGGAGGTTAAACAGATGGAAGGTCACTAACGCTTTCAAGGTCACCTCCCAATGACCCTAGCACCATGCCCATTCTCCATTTACTAACCATTTTCAACCTGCACAGGTTCTCATCTCTTAGAAATTTGTTTATATAATGTCAGTATTTCCATGAAAACCAGCGGAAAGTCATAGCTGTTTTGTGATGATCAGTCAACAATGATTTTCATAAAAAAAACAAGCATGTTCACTTTGTATCACACACTGATGTTTCTCTTCGCTGTTTTCTTTTCAAAAGGTCCGCAATATTCCATTTTCAATGGGTAAGTTTAATATCAGTCATTTACCTGTAGGTAGTGTACAATCCCTTCAGTAAGATATACTAAGTTACATTTTGCATGTATCACATCTTTATGCATACAGGTGTGTATCCTTGTAGATGACAAAGATTAGCAATTCATCATCAGTAGTTTCCCAGAATGATGAAACTCCACAGGGTTCACATAGATCATTCTTCACCGTTTCAAGAATATGGCAAGGTATCACAACAGTAAATCACACATAACGTGCTCCAGGGTACCTTCAGTGCAAATGGGAAGTCGGTGAACTCATTATCTTTGATTTTAAAATCACACATACCACTCTTTAACATCTTTCTTCTTTCCTCGTTTTGTATTGTCTTCACCTTTCCCTAACAATGCTCCGTTACCTTGCTGCTTTTTTGATTCTAGGTATGAAAAGTTTTGACTTTCGTCAACCTTGTATGTCCCTTCATCTCGACTCCGAAATTTATACAGAGCAAAAATTAGAATGAGAATGGCAACTAGGACACCAGCAGCTATTCCAATGATAAGTCCAATGTTGATGGGGCTGTTTTCTCTGTCTTTGTTGTTGGCTACCGACTCTCCGCTTGTCTCCCCTGTGGGCTGCAGACTCTCGCTGCCCTCCGACAGGTGATCGTCGGTAGCACCTGGATAGTTTCGATTGGAGGTGGAGCTCATGGACTCGTCTATACCATGTCTGTTACACTTTGGTCCCATGCAAGGCTGCTTTTCTGGCCTGAGGGGAAGAAACATTTGTAATTGGATTAGCTATTGTCACATGAATAATAAATATCTGCAAACATACTATCATATCCAATCAACATCAACATGCAATGAAATTTTGTACAACCATCCTGAAGGCAGACAACAGTTTCTTTACAAGGAACGATAAAGACAGATGATGTCTCCTTAAAATTTATATATTCTTCATCATTAAAATGATTATCTTTTTCTTTCTCTCAAATTATAGGCCTACACATTCGGTTTCTATCTTAATCATTAAACTCTCTCTTTGAAAGGCTTTCTGCATTCAAAGGTTTTGCTTTATATTTCGACTAAAAGGTGACTACAGTAGCATTTTTCACATTCACTGCCAACTTGCGATAAATCCTTTACTCATCTCTGTACATACTTTGGTGTGGTAGTTGGTGGTGCGGGTGTGGTCTCGATGATAATGGTTGGGGTGATGATGTCATCTTCTGTTCCAGATCCAACAGAGGTACAATCATCTTCATCATCGCTATGGCAACCAGGTCCTGCTCCCGAAAAGATTATGTCATCTGTCACTCCAAGTTTTGGGGTTGTTTGCTGTAAAAATAAAAATTAAAAAAATAAATCAACATGTTATTGAAATGATATATATATGACAACAACTAAAACAACGGAAATTAAAACCTGTAATTTGTCTTCTGAAGCTCAGCTTCAGTTGTATCTGTGGGAATGTTTTGTGACATTTGTACAGAAAAGACAAATGAGTAATTGATAAGTTTAAACAGTGATATTGACTATATCATTCATAAAATCACAGTTCAAGGTCAAATCCAAAGACATAGGATGCACAGTTTATAGTTTAACACTAACATATGAAAACATTTACAGATAGGAACACATGACCTGTGGCAAAAGCTGAAATTCTCTTTCTTAAAAATGTCTATATTATTTAATAAACATGTGTGTTTATCTTTTTTTTTATACTTGCATTTAAACCGTACTGCATGGGTTCCCAAAAGAAATCATATTAAGCCTCGAAAGGTTCTATAGCAAGGAATTTATTTTGCTGATAATCATCAGAATTTATTGAAAAGTCAAGTTTGATCAAATAAAGGTTTCTTTTTTCGCTTATGACCCCTTTCTGTATCTCATTTACTTTATGGCCGGCCAACCAGTTGGGGGTTTTCTTTGAAAAAGCTATCTTACAATCTCCATATTTTCTTTTAACAGAAATGAGCCCCTCGGCACTTTCTTTGATTCCTAATGTTCTATGTTTCCATATCTGGAAAGTAAGACATGTCCCTTTGGGGCCATAATGCCAGCTATAGGAACTACCTATTTAATTAACCAAATACTTGAGTTCAGTTAACGACACTACCGTAGGGAACCCTTGCACTACAGCAAGATGGTAAGTGCAACACAAGGTGCTACAATGTAGTACTATACACTCATATGAATTATCTAAGGCACCATCCACCATGAGCAATACAATCACAAAAAGAAAACTAACACATAAAGAATTGAAAAAGGTTTATTTGTAGATGCTTGATACACAAACATGCCAATATTGTGCCACAATGTACATTCATACAAGTTCAGATTGACAACTAACAGTAATATATGATCTACACCTATATATTCATCCTCAAAATCCAGGGTATATAGGACTCTACCAATGGTCTGTCATATACCCTGGAATCACTCCTATTCACAACGATCATCTCAAGGCGGGCGCTATGACCAATCAGTGAAGCTTCCATGTTGAAAGCTTCCGTCCAATCATCTGGCGCATCTCTCCTAACACACTTTATGTGTTTAAATTTATCAAGAGTTACTTCTTGTGCAGTGAATGCAACGTTTCATTGGTTGTCCATATTTAGCAGATTTGGATTTTCCATACATACAAAACGACTATGGTGAATAGGAGTACATTCAGGGTATATGACGGACCGTTATCGGAGTCAATAAGACCTGGATTTTGAGAATGCTGTATATTTACATTCAATGTAAATAGTATACTTATTTCAAAAATGAATATCTTAGAAACATACTAAGTTGGAATTGTTATAAGCTTTTTTCAATGTTCTGAAAAGAACGAAAATTTAATGAAACAAACATAGTCCTTACCTTTGCAATTCTAACAAAGCATGTAAATTTGTTGGATGATTGAAGGTTTGATTGATACAATAATTAAAACTGGTACTCTGCCAGTTTCGTTTCGGTACTTGCGAAGACTAAGTTATGCAATGTTCGCTCTACATATTTGGTAAAATGTATACAATGTATGACTTCCAGCTGAGCACATGCAATATTTCACAATACAAGCAGCTAAAGCCACGATAGAACTAGACATACAAATACCCTCAGTGAAAATTATTCAGAAACAATATTCTGTCCAAACTGCTTCAATTTGGTATTATATCACTTAAAAATCCAGGGTTCCCAGCTCTATACCATTGCTAAAATATTTAAAAATTAGCATACCACTGTTGGCACGCCAAAAAGCCAGGTAGCCAAGGCAAAGACCCCACCTTGAATTCAACGTCGTCCTCTTTTCTGACTGCGTATTCACACCTGTCAACAGTCACTTTTTTTGCAGCGTGACTCACGTTTTTCAATCAAAACTCACAGTCTCATGTTTTCAGCATGAATTCTCACATCTTTCTTTTATTTTCACGGTTAAAATACAGAAAAACATCTGAATAATAAAACCTTGGGGACGAGACAAAGATGAAACCCTTCAGGGGGCTAATTCCTTACTCCACTTCCACATCCTCCAAATTTGCCAGTCTATAATAAATTCTGTTCAGGGTTACGGCCAAGAAAGTTTCAGAAACATGGTCTTAGAATCACCAAACCAGAAACACACTTTGCAATATGTCCCTCCAATTTCATACTAGCTGGGAACCCTGAAATATGCTCCCTAATTCAAAAATCAATTCCTCTCAAATATTCATACGCCACCAAACCCATTAAATTCTGTGTTAGTTTTCCACCGAGTCAAAAACCAAGAGAGGAGAGGAACAGTTTTATAAATCAATCTATCATACATAATATAATTGGGATAATATTTCTTCCAAGTGCTAATATGAGAGGCTCTTTAGTGGCAAAATAATTTGCCAATCCCTTAAGACCCTTAAAATATCAGTCACTGTAAATTTCAGAGAAATAGTTCATACCAAGGTACAGAGATTAATTTAGGGTTTTAATCCAAAAGTTGGCAATCTTTTTGCTTTAATTTACAATTTTCTGACCAAAAGCTGTTTCATAAAAAAAATTCAGATATTGAAACAGGACTTAACTGAAATAACAAAAAAAAAACATATCCAAAATTGCTGGACTCGGTCTCAAAATAGTGACAACCGGTAAGTTTTATATTCCCGAAGATAGCAGCATATGGCAGAAGGGGCTAATGAGTTTTGTATATAAATACATGTAACTGTATTGCTTGGTTTTTGCTCCACTTATATGACAAAAGAACTATGCAAACTGCAACTTTGAGTATAAGCCCATGGCATATTGCAATTAATAAAAGTGTTTTGGAAACAATGTTTTGACACTTATAATATCTCAACATGACAGTTCCATGTTGACTATGATATGTAACAAACTTGAAAAAACAAAATTGTTCTTCAAAGATGGAAGACATTGGACATTTGCACATTACGTCAGTACATATGAGCTTATAGAAATCATGGGCTTATACCCAGAAAGCATGATAACAGAGTACAATGAAAACTTTTTATCCATGCTATATATGAACACCATATACCAGGAAAGACATGGAAGTTGTAACCGTGGTTACGACCCCTGGCAGACTGCTGGTCATGCGGACTGGATTCTCTGAGGTATCACTTTTGTTCAGCACCCAAGACAATTCTACATTCTTTCCAGTGGTCATCTTTGTCCATCCATAACCGAACGACACAGTTTGTTTAGTGGTAGTACTAGTATCGTCCTCCCGATGGGTGGATGTTGGTAGTTGTAGAGTTGCCTCTGTTGTTGAAGTCTCTGGTACTATTTCCTCAGGGTCCACACCTGGTGATGTAGATGGTGGTGTTGATGAAAAGGGATATGAAGTGATGATTTCTGTGCTCGAATCATAGTCTGAATAGTCATCATGTTCAGAATCAATTTCTCCTGGATCTTCATCTGGGTCTTCAAATCCTCGTCCACTTCCTTCATGGAATTCCTGATGACTCTTCATGTCCACAAAGTGCCCCCCCGCTTCAAAATGACAGGTTCCATGGTCAAATGGTGGTACAACTCTTGAAGGAATATTGGATGCAACACCACGATAGCTTTTCTTGTTACCACCATGAGTTCTCTGATTCCTTGACTTGGGTTCTTCATCCTCATCACCATCATCATCAAAATCCAAATCATTCTTATCCAAGTCCTTGTGTCTGAATATGAGTAGACGTAATTCTCTTTTCCTTGTTTCAGCCATGTTTTCTTCCCTTCGCTTCATTTTCCGTTCAGATTGTCTCACTTTATGTAGTCCACTATTTAAGATGAGATCCATGGGAATGGCATCCACTGATCGTCTGTTGTGTCTCGTCATACCAGCGGTCACATCTTCTGTTGAGTTTCTCCACTCTCTAGTTGGCTTAAAACATAAAATTCAGGCACTAGTAATGCAATTTCTTATCACTCTAGAAATACATCTGGTCATTTTCTCAACTGTTTTTAATTTAGTTGAGGACACTAAGCTCACATATTAATTGAATTTTTCTTTGAAGATAAATATGTAAACGTTTACTACATTTTGAAAATTTCCTGGATACATATCGAAAAAAAGTGTTTCTTAAGTGACAAATGCTAATCTTTCCAAAGTTTTATAAAACTACAGACACCGGCATGGTTACTCTTAAGGCAAAAGCACATTTTTTCCCATTCTATTCACAAAATTCAGATCAATAATGTATATCTAAGGGGAAAAAAGATAAACATTGATTATTGTATTTAACAATGCTGACAACAATGGAGCTACCAAGCTATTCAAAAAGAGGTATTCAGTTTACCATGCCTTCTGGGTACAGATGTTCTTGACAGTGTGATGGCCTGTATATTGAATTTTGTAAGACTACACTTCTTTAATAACATGTTATTTTTAGGACATTTGAATATTCTGAATAAAGGGACGTTACTGTACTTCACAGCTCTAAAGTCATTGGAAGGTAATTCTTGTATAATTAACCTTTAGCTGATGGGTAGGATTTTCAGTAAGATTTGATTGACATTGATGCCATATGTAGTATTTATTTTTATTCATCCATTGCATTACTTCAAAGTTATAATAATTACTGTGTCTGAAAAAGTTGGAATCAAGAAATATAAATCTTGCCGTTGCAGGAAAGATAGATTTGTGCAATGAAGGACCTTTTTTGTTATGTATGTCGCATGCTTGTAGACTTTTGGAAAAGGGATCATCATTAATTTCTTTGTATGTCTGCAGCAAAACTAGAAATAATTTCAGAAATATACAGTTGAAAACATATCAATACTAAACTTTACACTTTGAAACATAATGTCTACCTGCAATCAATGTACTCATTAAATATTAACCTACCAGTGTTATCAACTTTTGGAAAAATAAAACGCTTTTTAAATTTAGAACAAGCAATTTGATATTCTGACTTCAGGACACATCATTTGGTTCCATTTTAAGAAAAAGAAAAGACTAAGTCAAGCAATTTCAAGATACACTGCTTTTAAGGCATGGTACTGAGCCCCTGCTTGATTTAATTCAGTGGCTTCAAGACGCTGCCAGGAAGCCCAACTCAAATTACAGAAAAGAACTAACAATATATATATATACATACATGGAAAAAGTATTGCAACACCTAACTATATTTGTTTTCTGGAAATATACAGGATCATAGAAATAATCTGAACTGCAAATGCATACATTCCAGTAAGGGGTGCTGCACATGCTACACAAAAAACAGTAACTTTGTATGGGCTATACATTTCCCTTGTGGTATTGCAAAATCCAAGTTCCTATAAATTGCTGAAAATTAGAAAAAGTCTGACACTTCCATGCATCAAAACAACAATATGGGATGCTTCCAACTTAGTTATGCAAGGTGATAGCAAATAATTGGCTTGAAAAATGCTGGGATGTCACTGAGGCAGCTGGGCCATCAAACACCAACAAACCAAAATGTTGAGGAGGTACTCGGTCAGGGAGACCTTGCATCACAACTCTGAGAGGAGATATCACTCTCCTGATGATAAGCCAGAGACCATCCTTAACTAAGGCCTAGAGAGCTAAAAAACAAGTTGTTCCCCAATCATCCAGAATTGTTTGAAACAGACTCAGGATTGCTTGATATTGTGCCAGAAGATCAATCAAGTGACCTGTGTTGAGCATACTTGCACAGTGCCCAGTACATTGCCACTGGAATCTGGCCTTGGGCTGACGAGTCATTTGTTTTGTGGTTCCATACTGGTGGCAGAGCTCATGTATGGGAACAGGAACACAAACAAGACTCGTGTGGAGCCCAGCATGTTGCCACTGGAATCTGGTCTCTTGGAAGTACGCGAGTCACTGTCTGCAGTTCCATACTCGAAGCAGAGCTCATGTATGGCAACAAGAACACAGCATATGGTCAGGAGAACATCCAAGAGCAGGTTCCATTTAATGGAGGCTCAGTGATAGTTTGGTGTTGTGTTTCACATGACTGCCAGCTGGTACCAGGTAAACCTTGACAGCCATCCGTACTAGAACAACATCCTAGACAGAGTTGCTGTGCCTCATTGTGACAAGTTCAACACCTTAAGTATTCAGTCTATTAAAAGAAGGCTTCAAGAAGACATCATGGATCGAAGTACTTACACCTGATACTCAGTCAAATCTAGTGAAGCACTTGATGATTGAAACCTGCCTGCCAACCTTCAAGTAAACCTTTTGTAACCATTGTTTTCAAGACATCAATTCACGTCATTTTCCACATGTTCACCCTTTGCCATAAACACATCAAAATGGTCATTCAAACTTCTAAACTTTCTAAAATCCAAGGTCATCTTGGAAAAAATAATGGCAATCTACAGGGATTGAGGTTGCCAATATTGTATCCATAACCATGACCACTGTCATCCCTCAAGGGATTGAACTCCCTGCCTCGCACTGAGACGCTGACATCAACACGTCGCGTCATAATGACATCACAATGTCAGTGGTGTCACCTTGGGCAAGTAGCTTCGCTCGTACCTGCCTCAGTCCACCCAGCTGTAAAATTGAGTACCTGTCGGAAAGTGAATGTAATTGTGAGGTTTAACCTACAAGCCCCAAAACAGGCAGCTTAGGTGGAATACTCCCCAGGGAGTGGAGAAAAGAAGTGGATTGTAGATGGTTCCAATGACCAGGGTAATAAACTTTGAGCAAGCACCTAGTGCATGGAGTCCAGCGCTATATAAGCGGCCTTTATTATTAAATATAGGGTAAAGCAATACTTTTTTCCATGTGTATATAAGATATCATATACCAGCAGCTATTTTAGTATGAATCTGTTTCAAATGACCCATTTTGGATTATTTAAAATTAACAATAATCATGTAGTATCTTTTTAAGATATTGTGCATGCTCCTATTAAGCAACTCTGACATTTCACCATGTTTAAAATTATGCAGAAACTGACAAATATAGATATTTTAATTTATTATGTATGAAACTATTCTCTGTAAATGGCAGGCTGCATAGTTTCTTCTCACCACAAAAACATTTAATAATATTGTTTAAAACAGACTGAAATTTTGATCTTGTAAAGATTCAATAATGTTTGTGCTTGCAGACATTATAATAAGAGATGAGTGTGATGCAACTCAGCTGCTTGCAGCGTAGTTCCATAATTGATGAGCATCAGAAAATGATTAAGTCTGTGACACCTCACAGTGTTGGCTTGAGCATGCCTCCAAGACAAATGTCAATAGAACTTTATCAGCCCTGATAATAGAATAATAGCATGTAATAGAACTCGCTATGAACTGCAAGAGGCTTTGCAGCAAAACATCCATTGGATATTTTGCTCTCCCTATTTTTACTGTATCAATGTATACTCAGTTTGTACATAAAATGTTAAGTTACGTTATTCTTTAAGGCAATTAAATTATGATTTCTATTGTTATGGAATTGTCACCATCTAAGCTGTCGCTGTGGCTTTACATGTGAAGATGTTCAGGACTTTTTCATGAATTGTAAAATGCAAAATACTCAAAGGAAGTCCTCATGAGAGACATTGAGAATATAACAAAAGGGGTTTGCTTTATAGATATTAATTTAATTTACATGGGTCTGAAGCACTAACTTCTTCACAAAATGAACATTTATTCCAAGCAGTACATTGTAACATTCATAGGAGTACACGATTTACCAAGTAAATTTTAACCTTATCTGCCTTTTGTCCAGTCATCCTTTGTTGTTGTTTTTTCATTGATATGTTATTTTATGTAAATACTATAAGAGAGGGCATACTAAGTTGTTTTAACTTGTGCCCAAACCATTTCACTTTGTGAATAACATATGTTTAAATCGCATAAAATGTTGAGGAATAGGTCAATAGGAAATATTTGAGCACGACATCTACAGTTTTCTTTGCTCGGGCAAACAAAATGCAATAATTTCTTGACATCATTTGGCTAAATGAAGAATATGGTGTTGTATTTTCACCGTATACTAAATCTACTACTGGTTCAAAGCCATGAAGGACCACACAACAGGCTCTAAGCCAAACAAATCTATAATACGCCTTCCAGCTCGCTGACTGATACAAGACTGACTTCTAACGCTAGTGACATAAGCTGCACTACATAATGATGTCATACTGAAAGTGACGTCATTCTGTACGTAAGGGATAAGGTACGAGGTGGAGGTCTTTGTGCCAGTATATAGACCCCAGGGGTGGCGGGTTAGAACATAAAGAC
>JAUELE010260733.1:0-10386 GCA_031471655.1 Diodora aspera | reverse complement strand
CACGCCAAACTTGGCGAAAATCTACGGACAATTCAGTGTAATGATCGATGGATATATATATATCTTTTGTTGTCACCCTTGTATCCAAAAGTGTCACCGTTTGGACCAAATATCTTTCACCGTTTCGTCTTATTGTGATCGTTTCGGTCAATCGCATGTCTTCATTATAGCGTATCACCGTTTTAGCCAGTTCCATATTTGCTAATACGTGTACAATCTTCCGAATGCAGTGCGCAATGCGTTAGATAAAGTCCGTTTCTCACTTGCCTCCATTAGTGTGAAATCTTTGTGTAAAACATCGGAAAAAAATACAGCACGGTATTATATTACTCGATCAACAGAAAGACAATCTCTGAACATCGATTGGCGTACCTGCAACTTTGATTGTGTCCCGTTAATGCTTTTTTCTCACGTTCATGCGGTAAGTTTCGAGGGATCCTAAAAGTTCGTGGAAAATTAATATTATGAAGAAACTATGCATATAATTCAATAAAATAAACACGAACTAGTTTATTATGACATGTATGAACACGAACCAATTAGAGGCAGTAGGAAGGAAGAAACATCAAATTGAAAACAACCTCGTTAGGGTGACATGAATTCTATTAAAATGGCAGCAAGAATAACTATAACATTCTCAGTGCAGGTTTGGTGGAAGAAAGGTGAAATAATCATTGGTCTGTCTGTTCTCAAACAGACTTTGAAATGATTAATTATACCAATTAACGACAAAAATAGAGATTGTGAATAACATTTTTCGGGAATTCCCCAGGTTTGTTTCAAGAATCGTGCCCTGTACCCAGTCGCAACCACAGCTGCAGCCACAGGCGCAACAACAGCCGCAGCCGCATAAATGGAATCACTCAATGAATTTATAACTGTTTAATTCAAACGGTCCACAGCCGCTCACGTAGCCGCAGCCGTATACTCGTTAATGGAATCGTAGTTTTAAGAACCCTGGAAACTCGCATACCAATAGACGTTGTCGCAATTAATTGAATTTTTCAAGAAACAGGCTCGTTTAGATGGCAGTCTAGAGCATTTCCCTGGCAAGATGGGTTCTGTCAGTGCATTACGGCCATGGTGGAAACGTCGAAATGTTAAATTTAATCTCTCTATTCTTGCCAGTTAGAATATTTCGTTGTGACGAAGATGCACCGCCTATTCAAACTGGATGCGGACAAGCAGACTGTCTTGATCAAGGATGACCCGAAGTTCGACTTCGTGCTGTACAAAAAGGTAATTATCCAATTTTATTTCTTGGAATTCGCTATAATGAAGTCATTATGAATCAATTTTGAGTACTGAGGGATCATACCTGAATACACCACTGAACGAGTATACCTGAATACACAACTGAGGGGGACATGCATTAATACACCATCGAGTGATCATACATGAGTACACCACTGGATGATGATACATTAATGCACCACTGAATAATCACACATGAATACTCTACTGAGTGATCGTACATGAGTACACAAGTATTGTGTTGTTATCAGTAATGTTTAAAATTTATGAAACGAACGTGTTTTATGCTAATGGGAGCATGGCTGTGTAGTTGTAATTTACCAGTTGTTGAAAAGCTGATGACAAAAACATGTTTTATGTTCACAAGGGAAGCTGTGTGGTCCGAATGCTGGAACTTGTTCTGGGGACAGAAGTCTTTAAGTCAGGTGTCAACGTAAGTTGTGTTTAACACGCAAAATACATTAGGAGGCTTAACCTACCATTTGGATCACAATCGACGTGGGCATTGTGGTTATTTAATGTGGTTACACATAATTATATGTATTTCCTCTTAGAATCGAACCCAGGACAGAGCCCTGTATGTCTCCCTGATTTACGGTCAGTAAATATAAATCGTCAGCTGATGTCATACAGAATATACAAACAATTCAAATGTTCAGTCCCATTCGAGGTTCGAGGACACTTTACTATACAATTTGCCGTATTTGATTTTCAAAAGGGGGGTCCGGCCCCCTGGATCCCCCAACCCCTGGATCCACCACTATACAACGTATGTCATCTGTGACAATTGCACCTGTTTCTTTGTCTCTAACGGGGCACCGACATAATATTAGTATGTGAGGTTTACAACAATTGCTGCTACTCTCGCAGGATATCAGTGCAGATGACTGTGTTTGTTGTATTATCTCTGTATTTTCCCAGGACTATCTGACTACTCACCAGTATGGTTCCGTGGCATCTGATGACCTGTGGACAGTGTTAAATAAGGTACGTGCTGAAAGCAAGACCCACTCCTCTTTGTTCGCGGGATGGCTCAGTGGTTGGCGTGTCGGCCCGGCAATCTGCCAGCCTTGGTTCGAGTCCCGCCCAGCACCTCTCTTTCAGCCCTGATAGACAGGAGCCCCGACACCAACGTGATGTTGGTGAGACCGTGGCGATGTGGCTGAAAGATTGTTGAAAACCACGTAAACCCCCAAATCACTAGCTCACTCCTCTTTGTTTCATTCATAGAAATGTGGAAATAAAAGTACTATTTAAAAAAATTCTTTCTTCAACAGACAGTAAGAGCAAACATATATACTACTCAAAAGAAGTTAAGGGTCAAATCTGATATAAGCATTAACATGTTCAAATCGATGTTGCGTTATTGAAGATTTGCAGGAACTTGTCATATGAACATATTTTCAGAAAAAGCATGTTCATGCAATAGTTTTACTACTGAATATTTACCATTTACCTTAAAGGTCAGGTGAAAATGTAATAATGAAAAGTATTGAATTTTAGAAAAAATATGCTTCACGATGTATCGGCACATGCAGCTTGTGTTGTTTATGATTGTCGCTTCAAACATGAGTACATTGGCATGTTACATGTGGATTTCGATGCACTGCTTCTTGTAAATAAAACAGTGTTATCACTTTGATTGACCTAAACTTCTTTTGAGTAGTATACATTCCTTGTAACTATGACGTGCTCATTCCTGTGGATGTGTTTCCTTTCAGGCAGCGATGAAGAAAAACATTTCCTTGGATCTGGGTGAGTTGATGGACCCCTGGCTCACACAACTGCATTTCCCTGTAATCACCGTGACTCGTGTCCACACAGGCATCATGGAGGTCCACCAACAGCTGTTTCAATCCAACATAAGTGCTGATGTCGACAGCAAGGAGGCTAAATATGGGTGAGTTGATGGTTCCTTAGCTCACACAACTATATTTCCCTGTAATAACTTTGACCCCGTGTATACAGGCATCATGGAGGTCCGCCAGCAGCTGTTCTGTACCCACATGAGCGCAGGTTTGGACAGGAAGAAGGCTGAATATGGGTAAGTTGATGGACTCGTGGCTTACACACCTATATTTCCCTGTAATAACTGTGACCGCATCAACACAGGCATCATGGAGGTTCGCCATCATGGGTCAAATACAAAGTTCAAGATGATCCGGTTGCTCATTTCCTGTTAAAACAAGACTCGGTGCGCCTTCTGCAGTGTTCTTGGCCTTTAACTTGAAACACAGTTGCCAACAATTAAGCGTCCACAGGTGAAGACGAGATGTTGTCCGTCACGCAAAATACAGCAAATAAAACCAATACGTGTGTATACATTCAAACACAGCCTCACTCTCAAATAGAATTACATTCAGGCAAGATTGCATACCCTGAGACGTGCATAAATATCATGATATCAAGCAGACAAGTGACAACACTCAGCTACTCATACACTTACACTAAATTCAAATGCATATGTAGTAGTAGTATGGAATATTTCATTTCTAATTTCTAATAATATACTGAACCACAAAAGAAACGTCACCGCAAGTAACATTGCATGAAAAGTTGTGATTTTAATATCTGAGTAATTTTTGTAAAAGTTCCTAAAATTTAACATTACCTCGTCCCGAAAAATGAAATTTGATGATGAAAAACAAAGCAGATGACAATAACAACAGATGACAACATAGCACCAGCATTGGCGCCACCAGCAGTGGAGAAGAGTCCTCTTCTCAGACGAAAGCCCTTACTGTATCTCAACAGCAGATGGCAGAGGGAGAGTCTGGTGACACTGTGGTGAACGCTATTCGGATGCTTGTGTTGTTGGGAGAGACCCTGGGGTGGTCTGAGCATCATGGTGTGGGGTGGAATTGGTCTTGCACAGAGGGTCAGCCCTGTGGTCTTCCAGAACATCGTCCATGGACAGGCAATGGTTACACAGCAGCTCGGTATATTGATCAAGTCTTTAGACCGCACGTCATACCTCATTTAGCACGATAACGCTCGTGCCCACACTGTGAGAGCAACAAGAGACTTCCTCCATCAGAACCATGCACTGGCCTGCCCTCAGTCCCGATTTAAATCCCATTAAGCACCTGTCACTGCGGAACGAGATTCAAAGATGGCTGAATGACAGACGACTAAGGATGACAACTGCAGCTGAACTACGTCAGGCGTTCCTCAGAGTGTCGGCTTAAGTGCCTATGACCTTCAACAACCGCCTCATCCATTCCATCAGGGAGATGAAACTCCCCTCATTTCCGGAAAAGCAGTATCCATTTCCTTGCGCATGCGCGAGTAGAAGACGACGGTTCCTGTTTGCTCTTGTTTTTGAGAGGACGTCTTTGAATTTGTACTGTCTGTGAAGAAGAATCCCTGTGGCAATAAAATAACTAGAAAGTGTTTTTACGCGTAAAAACAGATGTCTCCCCCTCTCCATCATGTTTTATGAAAAAATTCCCAACACTGCCAGAGATCTGATCTGAAAATGAAAATGCTCATGTTGGACACTGACCCCCACGCCACACCCACATTGGAGGGGTGGGGGACTTCTGCACCTCAAAAGGCACTATCACACTATTTAACCAATGTGTGTGTCAAGTTTATGAAAAAGTTCCCAATACTTTCACAGATCTTGTGCCGAAATGAAAATGACCATATGCATCACTGACCCCCAGGCCACGCCCACATTTGAGGGGTCGGGACCTCTGACCTTCAAAAGGCACAACTACACTATTACCCAATGTGTGTGTCAAGTTTTACGGAAAAGTTCCAAATATTTTCAGAGATCTGGTCCGGCAACAAAAATGCTTATATTCGCCATTGTCCCCTAGCCATGCCCACATTTGAAGGACAGGGGACTTCTGACACTCGAAAGGCACAACTACACTAGTAACCCAATGTGTGTATCACGTTTTATGAAAAAGTTCCCAATACTTCCAGAGATCTGCTCCTGAAACGAAAATGCTCATATTTGCCACTCACCCCCCAGCTTCGCCCACATTTGGGGGGTGGGGGACTTCAGACCCTCAAAAGGCACAACAAGACCATGAACCCAATGCATTGGTCAATTTTCATGAAATTGGTTCGCACGGTTACAGAGTTATGCTCCGGAAACCAATCTCGGCTGCCAACGCAGATGCTGACGGCAAAAACAATAAGTCTCCCCTCCCTTCGGAGGGAGACATAATCATCAAGATAAGAAATATTGTGGTTGATCATGAGAGTGAGTGAAATGAATTTTTACATTCCAGGGGCGGTGATCATGAAATCAGCATCTGTGGTGAAAGTATCGATTTTGGCTTCCTGAAAACCCACAGTGTGTTCAACTCTAGCGGTTGGCAATCTTGTGGCCAAAGTCACATGGTATTTTTGAATTCTAACTCCTAATTTGCCACAAATCTAAAAAATCTAAGGATTTTATATTATCACAAAGGAAATCGTCACACATAATGAGCAGCAAATGTGATCTTGTTAGGTTTACGCAAACATCAGTAATATATTTTTTCAAATCGTAATTCTGGCCAAGCGACGGTCAAGTCTGCACTCTTGTTATCTTTTCCTTCTCGGGTGTTTACGGAGACGTCCGGAGACTTCCGACGCCCCTTTGAAGGCCGGATGCTACTCTCGCAGTTCAGCGCACTGATGCGTAGCGACTCTGCCGGCGAGGCACTGCTAATTAGTAGTAACAGTAGTAAATCTCATCGAGTGACTGCTCCCTGTGTTGATACTCTCTGATTCCATGTATCAACGTTGCACGCCAGTCATCAATGCACATGGCGAACACACAAAATACTGACTTGTGATGCAATTTTCTCAGAGACTAGTATAGTGTTTCAGTTTAAGAACATTTGACACTTTAATTTCAACCTTGATGATCAGTCTTGCCAAGTTTCATCTTTTTAATATGTCTCAAAGTATGTTTACAGAGTTTGGACAAACAAGGTTTATCATATATCTATCCATGGTGATGTTTCTTTTACAGTTCAGTATATATCTGCAGTATATTTAATTCCTGTACTCTTGATTCATGCAATCTATTTATTTTCTCAAAAACTGCCAACAAAAGCAGACTCCCCCCCCCCCCCCGATAAAATAAAAGTGTGTCTCACTAATGGTGTCTTTTTTGGACTAAGCTTACATTACAATTTTTACTATTGAAATTAAACTTTCGAAAACAAAACATTACGGATTTTGAATTTTCAAATGTTTCAAACAATTTTTCATACTCAGTTCATTATCTGATTTAAGCATAGAGGAAACAGTAGTACAGCATTGAGCACAAATCCAATTTCTGTGTTGAAAATATAAGGAAAATTTATCATTTTATATAAACATTGCATTCTATACATTTATCTTTTGTTGAAATAACGTTATGTTTGTTTGTTTTTGAATTCACACATAGATTCAGTTGGCGTGCACCTGGTGCGACCCCACAGAATCCTCTCTAGACAGGGGTGACGCCGAAAATTCCCCGAGTGGGGGTGATGAGATGGGCTAAGATCCCAAACAGGGGGGCAGGGGGCTGAGATCCGCTGGAGGGGGGGCGGGGGAAGGAGTGCGGCTAAAGACGATCACTTGCTAAGCCATAATGTACACATTTTTAAATTATACAATAAATTACAATAAATATCTCATGGGGTACGTGTATACCCACATTTCATAAGTACCAGTGTGGGATTTCTAGTCCTCGGAGACCGAGAAATGGTTAGGGAATATTCTGGAATATTTAGACGAAGAACACATTCTGGAATATGTATATAGGCAAACGGCACAAAATCCATCCTCTAACAATAATGGATATGTCCATACTTTCAGGGGCGTAACTAGGCCGTTTTCAAATGTAAGCACTACGAAGTTGCTGAAATAGATAGATGAAGTTCGTTATTGTTTTCAGTTGTATGACTGTAATAAGAGGCCTACATAACGCTATAGCTTTGCCACTGACTTCATATGTCACCCGAGATCTCGTCAATTGACACGATTCTGAATTCTTCTTTGACTTTTGAGTTCTCAGTCGGTTTAACAACAGTGACTAAGATAAATACATGTAAAAAATCGCGATGAAATTGTAAACGGTGCAGTTGTTTCAACCTAGCATCCCAACGTCGTAAACGTAACATCTCGGCACTCAGGCCACTGCCAAGTCGCTTCAGTGATGTCATAAATGAGGAATCCTGAAAATATGCATATCACCTAAGCTTCACCTACTGTAGTGTAAGCAACCACAAACACGGCTTTGCTGAGCGAGAAACGCAGTGATGTTGATTTGTTCTAAATTAGTTCAAGATAAGCATGCTATTTCAAAAGAAAAAGCAAGTTGTGTCAGGTGTCTTTTAAGGATTGATTGGACGAGACGCAAAACCTCTGAAAATATAGCATGATCTCAATCGTTATAACATTAAACAGAACAAGATGTCAGCTTGTCAAAAACTCTCAGCAGAAAGGGTACGTAAATAAACATGTTCTCCTTTGATCATCTTGCAGATAGGATGAACTGAATGAACTAATGTCTGCAGTACAACACATGTTCTGTCTCTTTTCATAGCTTCTGGCTATATTGTGAATATTTCAGTTTTAAACCCACAATAGAAAAGGATAAACTGTGCAGGAGTGAAATTTAACATGCTTTGAGTCGACTACCAACTACAAAAGCAGCAAAATGTTAACAATGATGAAAGAGTCTGGTGACGTCATCGTTTTATGGGTTATTCCATTTTCTTTATCGCCTCAATTAGTGTGAAATCTTTGCATTAAAAAAACCGAAAAAAATACAGCATGGTATTATATCACAAGATGAATAGAAAGACAAGCTCAGAACATAGATTGGCATACCTGCAACTTTGATCATGTTCCTTTAACATCTTATGTTATATTCAACAAGGGGTGAGGGGCAACGGTCGGGGGGGGGGCCTTACTAAACCTCAGCCCAGGGACCCGGGTGGAAGTTAATCCGCAGCTCTGATTGTATCACATGACTACAGCAAGCATGAAGCTGGAAACAGATGATGACTTTTCTGAAAAGCATCACACAGATTGAACCCTGACAGAGAAGTGATGATGGTGACACTGTGGTTTTGTGACTGAAAGATTGCTGAAAACTATGTAAAATCCACGATCACTCTCTCACTACGTACTCCAGCCCACATTTCATTAAATGTTATATGTCGTCACTCATGCATGAACAGTATTTATCAAGGCAGCCTCAGAAGATCACGACACACGTTGACCTATTTGCACCTGTCGTATGTCACGTCCAAGTTCTGACTTGCCAAACCTGTTTTCTGTCATGTTTGTATGTTATTTTCTTTCGTGGCATAAAGATTCCTTTCAGTAAGCCAATATTTGAAATACTACTGGACAACAAGACTGAGGATTCAGTCTCCGATCTCTCCATCTGATATCCGAGTGCTTCTTCCACACAAATCTTTAAATCTAAACTTAAGACTTTCACTCTGTCCTACTTCTGACCCTCCACAAGCACATATGTGTGGACATAGGCCCTGCGCTGTACAAGACTACATATTACATCATTATTATTATTATTACAAAGGGCTGACATCCCTGACAACAAGGGTGGAGTGGGGGGGAGGCACTCATTTCCTAAACCAAATACATGTACACATATTTTCAAGTAACACAATAAAATGGACACATTTTATTAAAAATGTTCCCTGACAAATTGATGGATGGGGGAGGGGGGCTAAGGCTGTAAGGAACATTCTTTGGTAAACCCTCAGAGAAAGGTTCGGAATTAGACTGGCTATTTGAAAGTAAAAACTAAATCTGTCTGCATCTGTTGGGACTAAGGGAATAAGACCTTATTTAATGAAGAATATACTTTTACAATACATGATTTACAGTTTGTAATTTATTTCAGACACACAGATAGCACCAGACCTATTTTAGCATTTGGGAGCATGGATCCAACTTTAATACCAAACACAAAGTCTCATATCTTTCCATTAGTAAAGTGTAGTTAACCCAGGACAAAAAGGAACTAGAAACTTTGGATACTCTGTTGGAAATATATATAGATCATATAATGAATGCTAATTAACTGAATCTATAAATCAAGATGAAGCCTATATTCTACTACTATTTTGTCCATAAAACAGTAGAATTAAATATATTTAATGTGAAAGTTAACCTTTACGTGTTACTTACGATTCAGAGAGCTACTCCTCGTTGGACAAACACCAAACAAATAACTGAAACAGGTATTCTGTGTTGAATGAGCACATTCACACACTAAGGTATTTACATATGTTGAAAATACATTTTACAAAGGCGTGTTTGCTCAGTGAACCTGAACCGCAGGGTGAACGTGTTCCCCATCAAGTCTTTGATACTGACATGTTTCAGACAGGTATTCTGTTAGTAGCTGGTCCTTCACCTACTGACAACACCTGACCTTGAGGAAGCAAGGAAAGACTACCTTGTCAGGACTGTGAAGAAGTAAATACAGGTGAATACAGGTAATTACTATAGAGCTTTTTTTGGTTCACTTGAGAGCTCATTTTTAGAAGAATATAAAATATCCAATAAATTAAGTCAACAGATGAAATTTTGACCATAAGGCGCAGGATGTGCAAAACACGGGTCAAAATAATGCACAAGGAATTAAAAAGTGAAAGGGACAAACTCCTGTGTTAATTTCTGATTACAACTTGCATTGGAATCCTAGATCACATTCTATAGACACATGGAGTCTTGTGGTCCTGTTTTTACTAAGCCACTTTCCAGAGCTCCACTGCTTGAATGCAAGTACATGTATCTTTAATTTCCTCATCTGTGAAATTATTGTTGGTGTAGATAATAAATAACACGATTAATTATTGCTGACTGATGTTGTGCTTCTGACCTTACAGACTCAACAGTATGCTATTTTTGACAGAGCTACTGTATTTTTATACCTCCACTACAACGTAGTTGGAGGCATCTAGCACTCAACATGTCCGTCTGTCTGTCCTTCCATCTGCCACATTCTGTTCCGCTCATAGCACCTTCACTAATAATTGTTGGAATCTTTTGAAACATTATACATGTGATCTGTATGAGGTGTATATTAGTGGTGTAACGATACATCGAACTATCGATTGATTGCGATTGCTTGTCTCACGATAGTACACTATCGATTGC
>JAUELE010260732.1:0-10879 GCA_031471655.1 Diodora aspera | reverse complement strand
AATAGCTTTCTTTGTTTTTCTGCCAAACTGAAATCGAGATAGTAGCATCATTGATATATATGATAATATGTTACCTGATGTAGCCGTCTGCGCGTGGTTATCTTAAACACAAAGATACATGTAGAATGATAAGCCGTAAGCCTTATAAATGTTTTGTCCATACCTGAAGTTATTTCCCGGCTCAAAAGAATAAATAATGTTTCTTTACGAACATTCCTTGTCCAAGATATAGCCCAGTTTATCCTGTGCAGACAGGAGTGTTCTAAGCATTAAAGCCAATGTTTTGGGAAAAAAAGAGTTCAACTGATCAGTACCTGCCGTTTTGCTCCAAGACAAGTCTATGGATCGCTAGAGCCGTCTTTTTACATAGGACAAATTACATACATTGGTTTTAAGTTTTGTAGGTCTGACAGTAGCATAAGTCCGCTTGGGTAATTTTGTCGCTTTACACAATCTTACTCACATAGGATGAATAGTCTCAGGTTCGACTCAAACTCCAGGGAATTTAGTTTCCAAGCAGTAGCTAATCGTGCTACACAATTTTGATTTTGTTATCAAGGACAGTGCCATGCTGTTGGTCGCGGGTTTCACATCATCAAATCATGAGGTTACCGGTTGGCGTTAAGCGCTTTTCTCTCGTTACCAACTGAAAGTGAGCACGTTCAAACTCGTTGGATAACTTGCTGTATGCAGAGACGCATAGCGGATTGCAGGGGTTCACACTTTCGCAATTTGTGAGAGCAACATCTGTGGTATTTGGTGCATATGAGCTTATTTCCGCACTTAATCGACACATATCAAGGAAAATATATTACAACTGAGTTCTTTACAACTCTTTTCCTTACGCTTGCAAAAGGTGAAGTGTAAACTTTTAGACGGACAGAATATTGGAAACATTTTCAATCAGTTTAAATCATATGTACGGCAAGCATTTTGGTACCGACTCTTATCATTATACACTTACCGAGTTTTAATCTTACTGATACATCAATTGAAATGAGGTTTGTTTCAATACAACTGAACTGTACTTCTGGGTACACTAACCATTGATCTATTTAATGACCAGCCAAAGTAAGCATATGGACAATGTATTAAAAGATGGATGGTTGTCAGTAGCAAACACACCGTTGTAGATATAATGTTAATCTAAAGAACAGGACATTGAACGAGGTACGCGTTTACAGGTCATTGCTACTGTACGAAAAAAACCGGCATGCGGTGAAAATGAATTACCATTTATCTTATAGCTGTGAAGTAGAGGAGACCATTTCTACTTAAAGCATTTACTCCGTTGTAGGCCCGGTTTGATTTGCTGTGCACGACTTCAAAGGAAATGCTGAAAGAGTAGCTGTGTTAGGATGGTTGCCCAAATGTGAATATAATCTTCTTCTGACTTCCTAGTTCTTCTAGAACCCATTTCAAGAAAATAAACATTAAGGCATCGCGTCCATCTTAAAACAGGACTACAGATAAGCTGCGTATTTGCGTAAATACGCGATACAATTTTGCAAATACGCAATTATTTATTGAGTAAACAAAACGTGCCTTAAGCAATTGATCAAAACTGCGATGCCTACTAATTGGTAGTTAGTTAAATCGAATGGTCAGCTTTGGCATGTGGACTGATTTTGGTAACAACATAAATTCATTCCTTTTCAAAGTGGAGAGCAAGCAATTGTGCCAATCTTACTGTCTGTAGTTCGAGGGTGAAACAATTTTCAAAATCACTCAAGGCTGGGACCCTGTTCACTGTCTCAACTATTAAAATGCATGTGCAAAATGTTCTGTAGAGTAAAATAGTTATATAACCCAACTGGAAGTATGAATATCTCATTATCTGAACAACTGATGGAGTAAATACCGCAAAATCTTAACTGTAGCCCTGCATTTATACCTTAAAAATCATTTTGCCCGTTTCAATGACCAAAGATGATATCAATTGAGTCAGACAATCTTGGAAAGTTGGGAATGACATCCTGACATAAGGGTGAAAGGAAAACAGTACTTAAAATTATAATATGTTTTGCCTGATCCCAGAGGAGTTGAAGTCAAGCTTCAACTCGATTGACATAGCGTAAAGAATGTCTGTAATATAACACCAACATCATGTGAAATACAAATGGAACCAACACCGTAAATTCCTTCACTGCTTGTTCTTAAGCTAGTTTCGCTGGAGAAAAAACCGTAAGTCAGTCTGGCTCAATATAAGTCCAAGCTAGACGATTATGTGCTGTTGAAACCAGCATCCTGAAAGAACATATAAGACAAAAAGCACTAAAACGTCATTGATTAAATTGATTTTATTTTTTTTCTTAATCCTAATGTGCTGCCTGTCAGGTTGCCACTGTTCGTCTTATGCCAGCAAACGTTAAAAACAGAATACGAACTGACAATAACCAGGTGGATGGATAGCAACACTTCCAACTCAGTTTGAAACATGGGTCTGTTTTTGTGTTGTAAATTGAAAATGAATGACCATGTACATGAGAGAATGTAAGTTATTCCGATAGCCACAGGTTTCAATTATAATAAACGACCTCTTTCACCTCATTCAGTAAGATAGACCAGACTTTGATAAAAATAAAAGAGGCTACTATATGAAAGTGAGCAATTGTGTCAAGAGTGGCCAAGAACTCGGAGCTCGGCATTTGCAGCCAGATATTAACAATAGTAAAACTCGCGCGGAGAAGTCTCCTAAATGACCGTTAGATAAAAGACACGGAGAGTTCAAGAGACGCTCGTCGGGTTTCATCAGTGAACCCTCCAGATCCAATCCCGCTGGGATTAGAAGCATGGCAATCCGCACGGTAATGTCCCCCACCAGTGCCATTACGAGTAATGACAAGGACAACCCAAGCCGAGTCTTTAAAGCCTTAACAAGTGTTCTTCGCAATCTGGTATAAAGAACACGGCCTGAAAGTTGCCCTCGCTCTTGTTTCATTTTCTTCAATGAGCAACTGTAGCTGTAAAACCGTAACGCGGATTCACCCCGTTAGTGTAGAAAAGCACAAGACATGCGCGGATCTAGGATGTATATAAGGGGGCACAACATATGTTTGATAGATATCATTTTCTGACGGGTTTGAACATGTTCTCCTGGCAAAATGTGAAACATTCACATGCAAAATAGTGCACAATCTGCCTAACTTAGCCAAACATTACACAAACAGGCGAACTGAAGGGGGTAGGGCACGTGACCTCAGCGCCCCCGGTAAGCACTTGAAACCAGAAAGGCTTTCTTGCCGTTGGTGCGTTCGGTCATCATCAACGGATGCTTAATTTGACCTGATTTGAGCTGTTGGAAACACCGGACGGCACAAGGGTAGTTCAGTAGGTTATTAATCGGGTTTGAATCCTCGGATTCACCAAAAGAGCTCGGAATCTTCTCTCACTAGTTGCTCTAAAATGTTCGAAACATTTCTTTTCATGGACAAGGGCTGTCATATTAATGGCAAATGTGGTTATAGTGAATAAGAAAAACTTAGAAAAGAAAGACATTGCGATACAATGTGTTTAATCGTTTGTTAGCACAGTCACTGCAAAAAGCCTTAAGTATTGAATATATGACTCAATGATAGGGTACACAACTTATGTCATTTCAGGTTAAATTCGCTTAAAAGTCCTGGCGAAACATATTCTGATGACAACAAATGAGGACACGAAGATATTATACGTTACTAACACTACATTTGGAACCCATTTTATGTTTTAATCAGCTGTGAAACACATGAATTGTCAGTGGCTGGTGTGTCCTTCATGTCTCTGAAAGGCCCCTTCACATAGACGTGGAACACTTGAGATGATATTCAACTGCACAATGCTTCCAACTGGCTTTCCTGTATTTCTAGATTCCCTGTTTGACGTTTTACAACGACGAAACAAACACCACGTAAACATAATGAACAGACTTTACTCTGCCGCATTCTCTTAGATGTTTCAAGACCAAATTATGTTACTTTGCTTCTTAACGTGTTATGTTATTAGATTTACGATACATTTACAGCATTAATTTGGGCTTTTAGACCCAGCACAGTAAACATTATGCTGGCAAATATGTTAACATCCTCTTGTAGAGAGTGACAGATCTGAAGTGTGCGCTAATTCTCACAAAGGAAAGCCGCTGAGCGACCAACTCTTGTTTCTGACACAGGTCTTTACATCAGAAATCTTGGGACATTGGAATTTCCTTCAGTTATTATCTTACTACTGTTGTAATGTGATGTAAATTACCTCATGGCGGTATCAATTAGACGTAAGAAGACCCCAGTAACCCAATACTTGCCGCACGAGTCTACTAAAATGGGGATATTTTGTTTTCACATTTCTTTCTATCGATCTTTTTATGGACTGGGGCTCGGGTTTGCCTAGTGGTAAGGGCGTCGGCCCAACAGTATGCCAATCTTGTTGGTTGTGGTTAGAGTCCCGCTTGGGCACCTCTCTTTCAGCTCGGAGTGACAGGAGCCCCGACACCGTCGTGATGTTGGTAAGTCCGTGATGTGGCTGAAAGATTGTCGAAAACCACGTAAAACCCCACATTACTCACTCACGTTTATGAACTATCTCTTCCTTGTGCGCATATTGCACATCACCTTTCGTTAATGGTTGAAATATTGCCCTTGCAACGAAAAATATCATCTCAACTCAACTCATCCTTTTGAAAGAAACATTCTGTGTCAACATAATGATTACGAATCTTTACTTTGAAAGTCGTTTTATTACTGGACATGAATATTAAGATTCCGGGTAAGTTTCTTTATATGTACATTACAAAACCAATATGTTACTGAACAGGTTTAGTCGTCTTACGTTGAATGAAATTACAGAGACGGTGCCATCTATATTTAGCTTTCACTTGCTGGGAAACATGGATGAGGTCATTGATATAGGTCTCCACAATCACGATGTTGTCATTCAATTATAAACCTGTAAACTCAGCAAATTAGTCGGCAGGATTTGCTTCACTCCGGTGTCGCTTTACATTACAACACTAAATAAACTGTCTACAGATGCTAGAAATCGTTCCCAAAGCATCATTGCTGTATATACAATCTGGTTAATGAATTAAGTAAATTATGACGAAAAAGGATCACATCTATTTACTGATTTGCTTTACAGTCTTGTTCTAAAATTGTCTGTTGCAGTTTTAGAATTGCTGGGTTCACATTTAATTGTATGTTACAGATAACTGAAGCATCTTCACTTTCTTTGCCTTCTTCTTAAACAGAGTTTACTGAATGGAAATGAACGATATACGACCGAGTTATTGCATTGCAATATAACAGATAGTCCGATTATCCCTATCGTTCTCAGAGTGTGAGATGATAATAAGCTCACATGCGTGTTATCTTCTGATCAACTCAAGTAGCACAAGTTCCGCGTAGAGCTCTGTGTGATATGTGGGAATGTGCATGCGCTCAGCGTTGTTTATGAGAAAAGTGCACATGTTTCGAGTGGTATAATTATAGGACGTAGCGACCAAACCTTCGGCGTGAGCTGATATAACCTCCCTTGTATTCCGGTTATATCAGCTACTGAATCAAGAGGTGTCGGATAAAACAGGTGCTACGACTGGTACTGTGCAAGTCATAATCAAACAACACATCTCTGTTTGTAGCCAGATTGGCCGATGCAGGGTCCCCCAATTCGAACCCAGAACCTTCAAATCCGTGGACAAACCCTCTCTACTGGAGCCATCTCTCAGACCAATCTCATAGTCTTGTTGACATCCATCACGTAGACATGACATCGCTGAGAGTCCATCACTGTACGATTTAGGCACAGGGTAATAAATAATGAGTTTAAACTGATAGGTTATTAGGGTAATGGTTATAGCCACAGTAAAACGTAGTTAATGTCAGCGCAATTGACCGTCAAGCCTGAGTAAGATGCGCTGGTATTGAACTTCAATGAATATCTTTGATTGGCTCGTGGTCAAAGGGAGTTGCCCTCAAAACCATTTAATACAAGCTGTCTGAGTATGTATTTATTGTATTATATTAACTAGTCGATACTTTGTAAAGCAAGATAATGTCATTCCCGTTACAAAGAAGGAGGAAATGTCTCCCCTGGGAATGGAAGAAGGAAGAGAAAAGGACGATATGTGCTAATGTTTGCGACACTGTCAATGATGCTTATCCTGGTCCGGTGTCATCACGGCACTTGCGGTTCTTGCAAACGGAATAACGATACAAATACCAGATCGCAGTCGTTTGGCCACATTTGACTGTTATAAATGTGTTAACGTTTTGCCGTCAGCTCTGATGAGGTCATTTTGTCTGTAGATAACACTGTTTTTATGTTCTTTATGGATGTTCAGACGTTGGAACTACTTTATATATCATCTCTTTCTAAACATCATTAACCGTTGGTGTGTATTATAGTAACTAATTCTTCATATCTTATTATATTATTTCTAAAATATGCTTTTCTCCTTCAAGAAAGATATTAACCTATAACAATTGTCATGCAATGTATAGCTTACATTTTGTTTTCATCAAAGAGTGCCTATATTTAAAGACGTATATGCTCCAGGCAGACATAAAACTGACCTAAATAAAGTTTAATCAGCATCAGAATGTGATTTTCATTTCAGAATTTAAAATATTAACATTTGTTTTGACATTTTGCACATAAAGTTAGAAGTTAAAATTGCAATCGAGTCTTAATATTCATAACGTGTTGTATGCCCACAAATCCCTTTTCATCTTTATGCTAAATGTTCCTAGCCTTAGTACAAAAAAGTCAAGTGCTTTGTTTAGAGCAACTGCAACCTTATACATAATTCGATGATATTAAACGAGCACCACGGAAAAGACAAAACGGAAAAGTTGCCATTGCTTACAGCTTGTACTTTGAATAAGTGAGATGGATCGTACGAAAAGTAGCAACCCAGATGAAACGAAAACGTTTCCTCATATATCTTTGATTCCATTTTATTTAATATACATTTACGGATATATATATACACATTGGTATATTTGGGAGCCAGTTCCCGTCAGATTTGAGTCTAGTCTGGTGGTGTGTTCTCTACAGACTCATGGTTATTACCGGTCAAAAGTAAAATATAGACTTACCTTCATATCAAAGTTAACTACGTTACACTCGGACAATGGTGTATTGATTTGCCAACGTTGTACGTAGACAAAAAAACGTTAAGAAAGAAAAACATAATAAAATGATATATTGATTTTTAAATAAGTGTACATAAAAATTGTCTCCAGTAAACTCTGCCCGATTCATTTACTTAATGGTATATCCACTTCGAGGTTTTTTACTCACAAATAAAATCATGTTTGGCCGTATTAGCGCAATGAGAAGCTAGACAGACCAGGACAGATTTGACATTCAGCTTCTTAAATTTAATAATAACATGCCTTTTATATGTAGATGATAGATGGAAGAACTTCAGTCAAGGTATCCCATTATCGAAATGCACTTTTTCTGTCATCTTGTAAACTGAGGATGACCCTGTCGTAGTTGATAAAGATTTGGCGAAACAGCATTTGTCCAAATGGACACCAATGACTGGTATTTTATTTTAGGATTTTAGGCTGCTTTCCCGAAAGATCATGTAACCTCGTCGATGTCATAAAATAGAGAGAACTCTGACTCATACAATATTTTAAAGATTATGTCCAAAGTTTACGTCGTGGGATATAAATCATATTATGGAAAAGAGACTACATACCGCTTCGTGCACCTTAGGATAACATGAACTACATTTTGTTTGGCACTAATCGTTAAACTAAGATCGAAAACAATAGTTCTGAATGTCAGGACTTGTCGTAGAACTCAAACATCTTCGAGCTTCAAGTACATGTTCATAAATACAGGCTGTATGAAAAACAAATTGCACTACTCATGTATGAGGTGTTATGGTAGTAGGTCCTTTTCAATGTTCTAAAAGATACAGCGTGCATTTTGCAAATTGTAAACACTGAATTTAGCACCGTATACACCTTTACGAAATGTACCTTTTAAACAACATTGTTTATGATCATGGCATATGGTCAGTACATGTTCACACAGTCGTCATTCACAACGTTCCAAACGGGTCAAGCCGAACGGTCAAGTGTTTCCCAAATTTCGATGATAAAACCCCAATACCACTTTCAAAGGAGCGGTCTAACATCTCGGGGTATGTATCTAGTAATGAATTATTTAAATAGCAGGAAACATTCATATCCTTTGACACACCCCTCTACAAGCCAACATATTGTCAATGGTAGGGAACCGTAACCATCCAGACCTTTCTGTCACACACCACAAAAAGCTAATAAAGGAGTAATCTAACATCTTGATGCATGCACTATTGCATTGCCTAAGTAACAGGAAACATGCACATTATTTGGCACACCCCTTAATAAGCCAGGATATTTTCAATGGTAGAGAACTTAGCCATTCAGACCTTTTCTGTCACACATCACAAAAGCTAATTACGGTTTCTTTATTTGTCGATATAAAATACATTGTGTAGGTGTGTGCCTTCAGGGAAAGTATCCTCCTAACATATGAAACACGGCACTCATGCATGTCAATGAACACATAGCGTACGTCAGAGTTAGGCCCATTGACCAACGTGTCTGTTTTATGAAGAACATATTGGACATCGGCATTATCACGAAATATACCGTAAATGTTTCGTGAGACACCCTCCACGGGAAACTAAAGTTTCTGCTTCGGGCAAAGGAGTCAATTGAAATCAGTTCCAGCTCAGTGAGTCCACGCACGGGAGTTGGACAGCTCCTATGGGACTTCATATCGGCACGCCATTAAGCTTAATGTACACGCCAGACCATAAGCCCGGTTTTGCTGCTTTACGTTGCTCGGTTTATTTAGAAAACGTCTTGTGCTAATCAGAAAGAAATGCTTGTAATTAGAACGGGCTTTCAGGACGTCAATCAACCTTAAGGACGCTTATCAATGGAACAGCAGGTCTCTTTCACAAGAACGGTCATCTTCCAGCGCATTTATGAATGGTCAGGCTAGCATTGATTGTTGAAATTATAGATTACTCATATTTAAAAATGTAAGTTATTAAAGCTGAACAGAGTAAGGACATTCGGGTTATTATAATAGTAATGATGCCAAGGTAACGGGATTTTTACGTTCACACGTGACCAGATGTTGGCATGACCAGCAGAAGACTGGTCTCATAGAGGCGAAGGTAATCGAGTGCTGTACCGTATCGCATGAAATAGTCTTCAGATCTTGAATATCCACGACTCATTCTTCTGCGGATATTTTGTTACAGGGCACACAACATACATACTTGATCTCTTCTATCTGGTTTTCACTTTAAAACAATCTTTGTTTTTAAATGTCGGTTTTACTAATTTCTACATACAATGGACATCTATGTTGCAGTTGTACATGCACCTTGCAAGAACCGATTGACAAGAAAGCATGACTACTGTATTTACACGCATAGATCGATATTCACTTACATTTACCTCAGGAGTTATTCTTTTCTTAAAAGGTTTAAATGAAATTTGAGATTTGTAAAAGTACAGAAGCCAGTAAGTTGTTAATGGCCTGAATTCAATCACCACTTTAATTTCCTAGATGTTTAAATGCAAAGGAAAGTATAATTAAGTAAGAAGTGAATTAATGTAAAACCATTGAAATATACATCTTTCATGAAGAAAATTAAAGGCTTTTTCGCGACAAATTTATCATCGCCGGGACTGACTTGTCATTCGGATGCCAATTTATAGATTTTTAATAGAGCAATTACCTGAAATCTTATTGACGTCGGAATTAAAAGTAATACAAGGAATCAAGGGTTCTCAATTTAAGTCTCAACGCGCCCCGCGATGCAAATTGCCGTCGCTTTCTCCACACTGCTCAATGAAAGAAATCATTGGCATGAAGATCCATGTCTCATATTTCAGGAAAATGCAGAAAACCATGCCATTAAAACTTGCCTTCATATCAGGCGTCAGTGCTTACAAATGTCGGTTTATCCCCAAGATACAGACCTGCATATTTAACCGGGAGGTTTCTTCGTCCACCAGTTTCATTTAGTACAGTAGGGATTCTTGGACAAAGAATTGTGGAGCCTACAATGAAGACGTTTTGGGAGGATTGAACGTTAACGGCTAAAGGCTGATTTTGTGTGTTAATGCATCTTGACTACTTGTTTCCTAATGTAAGTTAAGGCATGATCTGCTCCGTGACCTCACTGGCTCTGCCTTATACCCACAGTAGTGTACACATGTCGAACGAAGTTCAGGATCACCCCATAGTGATAACGCTATTTTGTTAACAACACACAGTGCATCCCAAATCCACATGATAACATGTTGGCATACATGTCGAACGCCAATGTGCGCATGTTTAAAGTGGCAATCATGAACAACACATGCAAATGCTACGTGTGCCGATACATCATGTATTTGGAATTTTGAGCAATGTTAGCAAGTTTCCAAAAATTAAATAACCTTCAGCATTAATTTTTTAAATTGACCTTTAAGGTGATTGGTAACAATATTGCATGAAAACGCCCTTTTTAAAAATATGCTCATATGGGCACTTCCAGCAAACCTTGAAACAGCAAAAACGATTATATCCGTCTATGTATGGATTAAGTTTGACCCTTAACTTCATTTGAGTAGTGTACAGGACTGTGCATTGTACACGTATGCTCACTGTGTGCGCTTCTCGTCGAATTGTTTTAGTTTTTTTAATAATCATGCGTGTTTTCAACTCCTTCAACATACATGTACTAGTATTTACTTATAATACATATCGAGATTGTTCAGTCACGGATCTCATGAGTTGCACGTACGTGCACTTCTCCAATTTCAAAATTAAATCAACTCGTCTGAGCCCGCCGTTCCACCTTCGGACTCACAATAGGATACGCGTAGTGGCATGC
>JAUELE010260731.1:0-26549 GCA_031471655.1 Diodora aspera | reverse complement strand
TACCCCCCCCCCCCCCCCCCCTCCAATAGGAATCAATTGGCTGCTCTCTAACTGTTGAAACGGAATATTTGGCATTTGGAATTTCTTACTTTTGGGTGATTTCATGCAAAGACCTGCAGGAATCAGGTGAAGTGACAATGCGGAAGTCACAAGAATGGATCCTTTCCATCCCAAACTGTCCGAGGTCATCGATGTTATATAGGGCCATATCAGTGTCCCCATAGCAGCTCCGCAGTAAGCAAAACCAACAGCAAGAGGACGCCATCTTGAAAATAGGGTGTTTAGGGACACGATTGCTGCGTTGAAGCACAGACTGTTGCCGATTCCTAAAAAGGTCACATACATGTGCAATCATTAAATTACGACTATAATATAAAAATCGGTTAAATCAAATACAGAGTTTGCGTTGAAATGGCAATTTGCATTCAGCATGACCAAATAGACAATCTCCACAAATTGTGCACTTTTGTTTGAGTTCTTTAGGGAAATGTCACAGCAAACACTTTCTGGTTTTAACCTAGTCCTCAACATTAATATGATTGAAATTCATGAGTGCCCCCTATTTTGGGAATATCCATAAACAAACTCGCATTCAGCATGCGCTCGCTCCCCACTTTCACACAATCGTAGCTATTCGTCTTTTTTGCGTGACCGGGCAGAGGACTCGTATGTATCTCGTCAGCCATCATGAGAGAAAATTACACATGGCGGACGAATGACAATGGGTGGCGTCAAATTTCAGATAGGCCTTGACGGATTCAGCCGAGTGTTACCAAGCGAATTCGTGGCGCACGTTTTGAAGTGTTACGACCAAATAGTTCCACTGTTTTTTAATTTGGTCATTTATAAAACAAATGTGCTTATTTGTTAAGTCTGTAATTATATAATGTTTTAGCTATAACATCTATTTAATAACATCGCCCGAAGGCGCAAAGCAACAACAGTTCAGAGTTATCTTTCCTTAAAGTAGTTTCCAAAATAGTTCCTCCTTGTTTTCGCTTTGCGCTCGACTGAGGCCAATCTTGCTTCGACACGTGCATGAGATGTTTCCTCGGTGAGAGAAATTTGAAATGTGACAAGAAGGGTCATGGAGATTTTGTCAAACAGGTGTGTAGTTACCAGGTAGAAATCCCAGAGTGATGTAGAGTACGTATAGGTTTGTAGTTTGGCTTGAAATGAGAAGTCCACTGACAGCTACAAACCCCCCCAGAAGCGTGGTCAGTTTGTAGCCTATACTGTCTATAAGCATTGTGGCTACAATAGCTGAAGGAAAATATATGAATTAAATTATAATTGAATATTTCATGAAATAAAATTGATAATAACAGTACAATATGTACACATTTATTCAAACTGCTTTCCACATGCAAGTACGTACCCAAGATACATATGAACATTTTGCCTTCACATACACAAAAAGAATAGGAACAAAAAGTCAACAGGAAGGCTCGACGTATGATTAAAATAGAAAGCTGTTTGAGCGTTACAAAATAACGTCAAAATATACATACACTCATGAACAAAAGAAAGTATACACTTTTAAACTGTTTTACTCGAAATATGTCAAAGTGAGCAAATTGGTATTAGGTTAACAACGGTTGACCAAACACTGCAAAAACATTCTCTAAAACGCAACACATCGATTGTCAGGATGAACGTGCACTGGCAAACATCCGCCCGCAAGTTATTCCAGGTATTCGTAAAAATGCATGTGCACAATTGGTCTAAAAATGCAACGAATCAGTACTTGATCGTCACAGGTAATAGAGAGCCATAGGATTGGAGCAGGTGGGGACCAGCCACGCCTGGTTTGCAAGAAACCGCCACTGTACTCGACCAACGATCGTGAGACTGTTTTAGTGCATGACAGACTGGCAGTACACGGGACAGGCCAAGATCTGGCAGACGACGAGTGCCAACGTCACAAAAAGACCTGTATCTGCGCACTTACCATCTGCACAACAACTTCGACTGCAACTGCCTTAGAACACCATATCAGTCGACTCACAGTGCTGCGATGTCTACGTGCTGCAGGCCCTTCCATGGAATGGTCTTGACCTTGGAACCCCGGGCCCGACGTCGAAGACTGCAGTGGGCCAGGAGAGTAGGCTGGTCTGTAACTGGCAGAGTACTAGTCCTTTTTTACTGATGAAAGCAGGTTTAACCTGTTTCACAACGATGGTCGAGTCCGATTTTACCGTCGCCAAGGTGCATTCAAGAAGTCCATCCGTATGATGAAGGCGGTGGGATTGTTACGGCGCGTGATTTGCGGCAACCGACACACGAGACATGTTATCATTCCTGGCAACCTCAAGGGCCATAGGTACGCCGATAAGGTTCTTCAACCCGTGGTGCTGCCATTCCTCCGCCAACAGCATCAGGGAACACTCCTACAGAACGAGAACGCTAGGCCTCACACCGCCAGGCTCGTCAAGGACTTCTTGAATGCGAACAACGAGAATATTCTCTCAGATTGAATCCAATCCAACACTTGTGGAACACCTTTGTCGTATCCGAAGATGTCCACATCCACCAGCAAACTAACAACACCTTGCCGACGCTTTGAGGGACAAATGGAATCGGATTTCTGGTCCATCATCAAGCGGCTGACGACAACAATAAGGCAGCGAGTTTGTGCGTGCATTCATACTCGTGGTGGTTACATTCGTTACTGATCAATCCTGTGAACTGTAATATACTGACCCCCTGTTCTTGTATACGTGACGTGTTCGTCACCTGATCGGAGTTGTGTGCTGAAATTATGTATGACATTCTACATTTGACGCTATTGTCGAATACACTGTCACTAATTTAGTTTTCATTTTATTGATCAACAAATACGGATGTATACTTTCTTTTGCCCATTGGTTTATTTCATAAGCATAACTATATTAATATGTTAATATTAAATACGGTTTTGATTATAAGTTCAGTTACACTCTGATGTACAGATGATGTTTAAAACCTACTGAATTGCTTCAATTCATCTGGCCGACAAAAATAGATTTGTGCAGTGTGTTATATTGGAGGAGTGCTGTCTTTCAACTTGCATTCTGCTCTGGATTTATGCTACCGATAAGTTTTGAAGGGGGTTGTGTATTTTATTATTTAATGTTACATACATTCAAATCTGTCACTTTGACGTTGTACAAAAAAAATTGCCATTTAATGTAATGCCAAAATTGCCAGCACAAATCTAACATATCCGAATTTGCAGGGGCTTATTCACACAGATAGTTTTTAAAACCCTCATGCTACAATAATAATGTTCACTAACAGTTACACACCATGAATTCCTGCGTTACTTACACGCTAAACCATGTGTCCCTCCAAACAGGGATCCAATCCATGAGAGTTCATATTCCGTGACATCCATAGAGTCTTTCATGTACTCGTAGAGAATCCCGTACCCCATGCCAATACCTGCACCTAATGCCATTACAACGAACGAACTTATGATGGAGGTTAGTTGCCAGTACGTGATACTGCAGCTCCTGTTTCGCCTAGAAAGCTGTGGTACCGTAGAACTGGAAACGTATTTGCTGTTATCCATCACATCAATGTCATATATCGAGATATTGAGACTATTTGGTAAAGAATAGTTCTCTTCAAGTCTGTTTTCTTGTCCACAGAAATGTATAGCTCTTTCCGAAGTCTGTTTTGGAACATCACTGTTATCTGACATTGCTGGGATTTGACTGAGGGATTTCGACAAGGCCTGTACAACCCAAACATACACTGATAACAATATAAACGAGCGCTGAAGGTTAACATGTGATTCTTAATACCATTGTGATACCTGACTCCCAATAAGCAGCCACAATCAACCACTTTAAACCCCTTCCAACTGGTTGTTTCGAACGATGTACATAATATATAATAAAAATTATATGCAACGGTACCCTTGTTCAACTTATATTTTAGTAACTTACATATACAGTATATGTGAAATTATGATGTACGTGACTGCTTATAACAGCTTCTAGTTTGTTTTTTTAATGACAACTAGATAACTAGCAGTGAAAATGACTGGTGTAACAAGAGTCATCAGTAGATGACATATCCTCTCGGCTTATTTAAAAAGGCGCTCACGTTGGCGTGGTCACCTTTGGATAATTGAATTCAGAGTGATGGCCATGCATAAACTAAGTACCTTATGTTTGGAAAAAATTTCTAGAGTCATGCCTTACATAAGATTTCTCTGATCTGCCGAGGGGATTAAAACCTTCGATAGCCCAAACTTTTCAAACTATCAGACTGCACTGCTTTAGTTATAAATCTGTCAAATTTGGCAAAGAAATACTTCATAGTTTACAAGTTCTAGCTCGGAAATAGTCCCCACGCAATATTTATTTAATTGGGGTTCTTTTGCACCAAAAAAACCAACAATTCAAAACGTTAAATAGTTCAAACTATTGTACATCACTTTGCTGAAATATTGCTCCCTGCAATGTAAACATCCATTTCATTCACTCTTTTCACTACTAGTTATATAGTTGTCATCAAAAAACAACCAGGGATTGTTATAAACAATTTAATATATAATTTACTGAACATAAGTTGAACAAAAGTAAACTTGCACATATGTACATCACTCGAAACAACCAGTTAGAACGGGTTTAAAGTGGTTGATTATGGCGACGTATTTGAAGTCAGGTAGGATAATGGTATTCAGAATCACATGTTAAGTATACAAAGGTCTTCGTTTATATTTTTACCAATATAGGTGTGGATTGTACAGGCCTTGTCGAAATCTTTTAATCAAATCCCAACAATGTCGGAAATTCACAGTGATGTTCCACAACACACTTCCGAAAGAGCTATGCATTTCTGTGGACAAGAAAACAGACTTGAAGAGAACGATAGTTTACCAAATAGTCTCAATATCTCGATATATGACATTGATGTGATGGATAACAGCAAAGACGTTTGCAATTCTACGGTACCAAAGCTTTGTAGGCGAAACTGGAGCTGCAGTATCACGTACTGGCAACTAACCTCCATCATAAGTGCGTTCGTTGTCACCTCATTCACTGGAGGTATTGGCATGGTATATGGGATTCTCTACGAGTACATGAAAGACTCTATGGATGTCACGGAATATAAACTCTCATGGATTGGATCCCTGTTTGGAGGAATACATGGTTCTGCGTGTAAGTAACCCCTGGGGATTCAGTGTGTGAAACTCTTAGTGAACATCATTATTGTAGCACGAAGGTTTTAAACATTTTATTGGTTTGAATAAGCCCCTGCAAATTCGGATATTTTACAGTATATTATCTGTAGATTTGTACTAGCAATGTTGGCAATTAAATTAAATGGCAATTTTCGTTGAACTGCGTCAAAGTGAAATATTCAATGTATGTAACATTAGATGATAAAATACACAACCCCCTTCAAAACTCATCGGTAGCATAAATCCAGAGCAGAATGCAGGTTTAAAGAGAACAGTCCCCAAATATAAAACACTGCACAAATCTATTTTTCGGCCAGATGAATTGAAGCAATTCTGTAGGTTTTAAACATCATCTGTACATCAGAGTGTAACTAAACTAATAAATAAAACAGTATTTAATATTAGCATATTAATATAATTATGCTTATGAAAGAAACCAATGGGCAAAAGAAAGTATACAATAAATGAAAACTATATTAGTGACAGTGTATTCGACAATAGGGTCAAATGTAGAATGTCATACATAATTTCAGCACACAACTCCGATCAGGTGTTCTTGCTCAAGGCTGCATTACGTTTATTTAAAGGGACATGACCAAAGTTTCATCTCAAACAACAAACAAAGGCCATAAATACCTTCAAATCGCTCTTTTTTATAACCAAAATCTTTCGCAAATATAACGATGGCAGCCTTTGTTGTAGACGATAAACTACCCTTTATCACACGCAAGTCATGCTGTCCTCCATTCTGGACTTAAATCAACCACGAATGTGACGTCATCATCGTGGTTTTTGACCTCCACTGCGCAGGCGCTTTGTGGCCGGTTTGGCCCGGACCAAGTTGTGATCTATTTATAGCCACAAGTCACCCTTGGGAATCCCTTTTGTTTATTCGTATAAATCTGCGTGAAAAAAAAATCGGGAAAAACATGTGTGGTATAGAACGACTCGAAGAATAGAAAAGGCATGCTTTAACAGGAAGCAAATGTGATCATGTCCCTTTCAGTAATGCAGACTTTTCTTACAAAATGGATATTTGAAAGGGGGCTGTATTTGCATCTCTGTGTATGACACACATATTAATATGAGCGAAGTCTTTGTACTGTGGAGGTCAGCGCCTTTTATACAAATGGTCTTATTATTATTAGTAGTATTAGTAATAGTATTATGATAATATATTATTATTGTAACGCTGTCTCTCTAGGAAATCCAAAAGAGAAGTCTTCTAAATCTCCGACTATCAATTTTCGAAGTCTGCTTACCAACTACTTCAAGATATTCAAGATACCCGGATGTGTGACCTTGTGCTTCACCCACTTCTTCATTGGCCTTAGTTTCTACTCCTTCTCGACATTCATCCCATCTTATGCCGTGACGTCACTTCCTCGCCTGACGTCATCCGAACTCTCCCTTATTGTATCTGTGGTTGGGATTGGAAGTTTATTTGGCCGGTTGTTCTATACAACTTCTGCACTGACGCGTCCATCCTCTCCACAGCTCATGTTTCTATTATCCATATTGTTCAGTGGTATTGGAAACATGCTGGTGCCTGTTTGTAACAATTTTGCTGGATTCCTGGCGAACGCTGCATTTTATGGACAAGCATATGGTAAGTATGGGTTCTTTATTTGTGCTTGTTCTTGAGGGTTTTAGTTTTCTGCTCTTCGCTTTCATTTAAGATGTTCAATTCAACCCCTCCCTGAAGTATTTCGCCCAAACTCACCTTTCGTCGAGTGCACTTCTTGCAGCTAGTCGGAGTTTTGTTATGTAAATTGCGACCCGAAGATGTTATCCTCTCTGAAAGCAGCAAATAATAAATTTTCGGCATCGAAGATGTGGTTTGTCACTACGAAGTATGGTTAAATTACATTTTGGTTATCATGCTTTCTTTCAGGCGGTGTTATGGCCTTAGGATCCTTAGTATTTGTCAACTTGTTTGGACTTGAATACCTCTCCAAGACATTCGGGACCTTCATGATGTTTTGCGGACTTGGAACCATCTGTGGCCCTCCATTCCAAAGTATGTGTAAAACTAAAGCGATTAAAATTATTATTCATCAATATATTAAAGTTGGATACGTGTTCCCAAGCAGGATATAATTATGTTCGCAGCATTCTGTGTTAAATAAACAACATGTACTGTAGATTAATGCTGTAGATTAGACATTATAAAAGTGTTTCGTCAATATATTACGTCATGTCCTCTTATCCTGGCAGATTGAGACAAATTCCATACAGGTCTACATGAAAGTGACTGATACTGTGCCTGCGTGAAACATTAAACGTCGCGGCATGAAGGTTACCAAATAGTTGGATAAAAATAGTGACACGTCACAGAGTTGTGCCGAATGCAGACCGAGTGTTTTGACGCTCTTACAAACGATCGAGAAAATTGTGGAGGGCATCGGTAACTTTTATGATGACTTTATTTATTAAAAAAGTGCCTCGGGTCTAGAGTCGCGTTTCTTATAATTACATGTTTATTTTGTCCTTTTCAGGTTACTTGTCTACATACCTAGAGGTACAAGAGATAAGTTTCTACTTGGCTGGATGTTTTTATATCATTGCTGCTATATTGATGATGTCTTTAATTGTCAAGAAGCAACATTTACGTTGTGGGAGGAAGTCGATGAAAATTGCAACCATCTCAACTGACAGTGGTCCTGTGAGTATCTCGGTTCCACAGACTGACTTCTATGCCAACTGAAAACTGCCTTCGAAGTCATGTACATGAACTATACTATTACTTGAAAACTGATCTTTTGTGAGCTGTACTGTCGGTTTAAGTTAACTAGTACTGTGATGGACGGACATAGGCGGATCCAGGATTTTGGAAAAGAGGGGGTGCATGATGTGATTTGTGTAAAAGAGGGGGAAGTGCAGACGTAAAAGAAAGCCATAGTCAATGCAGGCTTTGATAAAAAAAAAATTAGCTGAAAAAGGAGGGGTGCGCACTCCCTATTGGATCCGCCTATGATATCAAGTTGTTGGTTTTAGAGTATAGACGCATACCTTGTCCTCATCTCACAATACAGAATCCTACGGATGTGGGATGGCGCAGTGGTTAGCGTGTGGGCCCAGTGATCTGCCGGCCTTGGCAGTAATGGTTCGAGTCCCACCCGGGTACCTCTCTTTCAACCTGCAAATTGGAACCTCGCGCCGACGTGACGTTGGTGACACCGTGGTGATGTGGTTGAAAGACTGCCGAAAACCACGTGAAATCTAAAATCACTCTCTCATGATCCTACGCTGGAGACAATCCAATAGACAACTACTGATGGGTCATTACTCGTCTATTGTTCAGCTAACTGGGTCATTGTTTGCCCAGGGAAATATTGTTTAAGTATAAAAATCCTTTATCAACACACTGCAAAAATGAAGAAGGTGAGATACGTATCACATTTCGACAAATCGCCGTGACGCAAATCGATGACAATTAACCAATGTTTGCTTTGAAGTATATTATTTCTTCAGTTCGGGATACTTGATGTTTACATAACGTCAGTAAGGTTTTATGTTCATTTACTTGAGACCCTGAAGAAACATATATGCTGCGCTCAAGAAAAGGGCTCGACTTTCTCAGAATAGCATGTACCTTGTAACACATGATAAGTACTAATTTCGACCATTTTCGCTGTGTCACTTTCATTTAAGGATTGACATCAAGCTTTTGTTGCGTTCATTAAAGTGTGAACGGAAAAACCGAAGTGAAAACTGTATGAATCCGCGTAGTAATGCCAGAAGTCACTTTTCGCTAAAGATAAAATTAAATGCTCTTTTGTTTTTGAATGACACTCAGGTTAGCTGGCTCCCGTCGCTAAAATTAGCGCAATAGCGTGTTTTGTGAGCATGGCTGTGATTGGAATCAAGGGACAACAAATTTCATTGGTCAGCCCTTTTCAAAATAGTTTTCTAATGTACTTAAATTGCTGACAAGCAGTTTTGGTATCGATATAGATGTAAGAAGGCATGAAAATAAGAGAATGCATAAATCTGTTGCCTACTCGAGATGACACATGCTGTGCAGATTACACGAGAGATAAGAACCAGCGAAGTACGCAACTTACATTGAATGAATGACGTCATCGTGTATAACGTAACATTGCCTTATATGATCTTCCCTGCAACTAATCCTAAGTGCGCATGCGTTCTTTCGAGCTTCCGCCACAGCTGGATGGAATACAGTCAATGCTACCTGCGGTCCAATTCAACATTAGGTCCCGCGATTCGCGGGAATCAGCGAAGACTCTCAGGCAGTGTTCTCAGATCCTCCAGTTAAATTAAACGGACTGAACAGTTGTATAATTTGCCTCATTACAATTAAAGACCATTCCTTGATGGAACATTTTTAGAACCTATATAGCAGCCATTTGCAGTATATGATTTGGTTCATAGTAATTTTAGCTTGACTGTTTGGTTCACCGGGCACCCGTCTGTTTAGAACTTTCTCCGCTTTCACTGTTTGACTCTCAGACAAGTTGGAATGTAGACATATGCATTTGTCACAGTGGACAGTTAAGTCACAATTATGTTTTCTTTGGGGTCGTGTGCACTATCACAATTAACGCCATAAATTGAGAAGCGCCATTACCCACCGTCACTGACAGCCCTCAGAGCTATGTTTTAATTTCAAATTTATCTGACCTATCACCCATGTCTGTTAATATTTGTGCCCCGTGGGGCTTCCGGAGAGTGACGTGGTGTCACTTAGATAGAATAGGACCCCAGTAACCCAATGTTTGTCGTACAAGGCGACTAAAATGGGTCCTTTTGCTTTCACTTTCCTTTCTATGGATCCCTTTTATGATCTGTCTTTTCGCTCGATGAGCACATTGCACATCACGTTGCGTTATGGCTGAATGTTGCCCTTGAAACGTTAAACATCATTTCAACTCAACTCAGCTGTTTATATTTGTATATCTACCTGTCTGCATGTTTCCTCCAAGAAGGGGAGTTTTTCAAACGTCATGACAGCCCAGTGGATACAGTCCTTGAACTCAGTCCTTGCATGTGTATAGAAGTTTGGAATTGTGTATTATAATCTTAAAGTTGGATACGTGCACTGGAGCGCTAAAATAGGTCCGATACTATCTGTGTGAAATAAAAAGCATAATCTGCGAATCATACATTGTGAAAGTGTATGCCTTACTTAATGATGCCGTCTTTCCTTAGTCCCGGCAGACGCAGACTTATTTTCTACTTTCAAATAGCCAACCTCATTTCGAACCTTTCTGTGAAGGGTTACCGAAGAAAGTTCCCTCCATTTCTGAATATGAGCCGAATGCATTCATTTGCAAGTGTAACGTTTCCGGTTTACAAATATTTTCAAGATTCTGTCGGAAAGTTGGGAGAGCTTTTTTTTAAGTTATGGCATGGGCGTCAAAAACTTAATGAAAATATTCAAGAGACTGTAAAACTGACAACCATAGTATATATTTTGTGTATTCGTGGTATGTACACAATTGTATGCATATTTATAAGTTGCTTTTTTCATAAAGAAAACACGTATCCAACTTCAAACTACCCACCGAATTTCGTTTTATTTTTGTCAGTCAGTGTTAAATTCCAACTTTAAACTGCCCATCGAATTTCGTTTTATTTTTGTCAGTCAGTGTTAAATTCCAACTTTAAACTACCCACCGAATTTCGTTTTATTTTTGCCAGTCAGCGTTAAATTCGTTGACAGCGGAGCGCGTCACAAAGCAAAGAACAACAAACCTGGACTGTTACAAACTCAAAACCGGGACAGGAGAAACGTGTCATAGCTGCAGTGGTGAAACTAGTTTTATTAACTTTGAAATGCCTCGTTTCATGATTGCGTGCTCTCTTGTTCCATTAAATAATTGCTTTCTGTTTGTGTTTGATCATGTCATTTGGCAGCTGCTCCTCATAAAATGCACAGTTAAAATCACCTGGTAAAAGCTAATGTTCAGTTCATGTCATCGGTAATGAAATAAAATTATATTCTCCTTTTTAGTTCCATGTTGTTGATAATGATCGTGTTGATTACGATGCCCCACATGACGGAATTGATTTATTTGCTTCACAATCCTACAGCAATCAGATTTATTTCGTAACGCAATCGTTTTGTCGTCTAAGCAAGAGATATACACCTTCCAACATAAACAACGGATTCATTTTATTGCATAGCTTCTTATACATACTCAGTCCAAGTATTGAAGGGTCACTCATTGGAATAAGTATAAAATTGCACTTTTGAAGTTTTGGATTTTGCAGCAGTTAGGTGAAATATCCATAATGATTGATAATACACAAGGCTTGATTATTGAAGTATTATGTAGCGACTTGCTGAAAACAAAACATGCAAAAAATCGGTACTTTAAAACTGATTGGAAATGTGAAAAACACCATATACGTACCACGAGTATAACAAACCAACGAAAGAACGTAGCCTTCTTATCGTGCAACTGCTCATTTCTTCTGTTCGTTTTACATAATACACAGTTATCAGTAACACTCAGTTACTTATTTAACCATCATTACAACACTGCAAAATTATGTCGGATCGCGTATTAATAAGTGGACAGTGGGTCAGACAAAACTCATGAAAATTTGAAATATGGGAATTATTCATTTAAATATATTCCAATACCAACATTTACTCACAGGTCCGTGACAATCCCTTGGTGGATGTCTATCCCTGGTCTAGAACATACATCAAGCGCTGGTGTTCCTTGATCATTATACGAATCCAGTACTAGTGAGATCTGATCATTGTCATACAGAAAACTACAACTTCAGTAATCCCATGCTATTGCTTTGATGCGGCTTCTTGTTCCGGTGTGAGTTGTCTCCCGTGCCATGTCTTGACGTACATGGCGTCGTATAGCTGAAATACAGCCCTGACATAGTCCAAGCCCACTCAGACTACGGTACAAAATAATGCTCAAAAAGCAGGTGGGGAAGCATAGTGCTCGCATGGGAGAGTGTTTGAATCCCGCCAGGGCCAACTGGTTATACAGCAAGGAATGCTTGCAGTTGGTTCTCTTAGCATGGTCATATAGTTGAGTGATTGTTAAAACCTACGTTTCATCATGAAACAAGCGGACAATCTGCCTGATTCCAGGCATGTTCATAACTGTCTGTTCGTGCAGTTCGTAAAGAAACGACAACACGTTGCTCAGCCCTCCAGACAATCTGGTTACGATTCGAACCTTGCTTTGGAAACTCTTTTTGAGGCTTGGTATCAGCTCTGACACCGAATTGAGACGAGTTAAGGTGAGGGCAATGTTTTCAGCTATAACACAACGTGATGTGCAAGTAAAACGCGGAAAGGGAAATATTCATAAAAGAGATCAACAGAAAGAAAAGTAAAAGCAAAACATGCCCACTGTAGACGCTTTCTATGACAAACATCGGGTTGCTAAAACCCTATTCCATGTGATTCCATGTGTACTACCAGGAATGAAAAATTGCCAAAAGCTTCAACACGTAATCAATTACTTATACCGCGCTAGATCTATACACGAACGCAATGCTCAAAGCGTTACAATTATTATTACTCTGGTCACTGGAATAATGGGCAATCCACAACATTTCTCAACTCCCCAGGGAGTATACAATCCTAGCAACCAGTTATAGCGCTAAAAGGTTAACATTCAAGTAACCGTCACTTTCCGACCAGGTACCCATTTTCAGCTGGGTGGACATATACAAACGCATTCCACCCCGTGTGGTTCCCGGGGATGTCGCTCTAACACCAGAAAGAATAGTACCTTAGTATCCTCATGCTTGCCGTAAGAGCTGTCTATAATGAGGATCTTTTGCTTTCTCTTTCTTACTATCGATCAGTGTTGTCCCTTTTCCTGATGTGCTTCTTGCATATCACATTGTGCTATGGCTGAAATATTGCCCCCTGCCATGTAAAAATCCACTTCACTCACTCCTTCAAATGAAAACTGCTTCAACAATTCTTAAACTTTTTGTGTCTACTTTATTCAACGTCTCTATGAACAAGATACAAACATACCAAACTATAAAGTATATATATACACAGTGAGGTTGTATATATTTTGTACCAAACAGAACAGGTATAACAAAACTCAACACCCAATGTCTTAAAAATTTCTGAATGTATAAAAGTCTAACCCTACCCCATAATACGATGGGCAAACAGTTGACAACAGCGATCACGAGTATACCCAAATAACACGACAGTAACAACATATCTGGCTAACAATTTGCATGTATATATTTCACATACTAGTTACAACAACACAATATACAATGGAATTCATAAACTCTCACTCTTGGGCAGTTTCACCCAGTGCAATGTCGGTGTGATGCCCATAGTGTTCAAAAAGGGATATGTTATCATCATAGATTACAATGCTTTTAAATATCAAGGCTTTCAATGGATGTGAGGAAAACTTTAATATAGTTAAAGACAATAAGTGATAAATTCTGCAATAGTCATTACATTTCTGACCACAAAATAGAAAGATGAATGTTAGCGTTGGTAAAGATAATTCTGAAAGATTTTAGTTGTCATGTTACGATAATTCCGGAACATATTTCACATTATTCTTAATAACAAGTAAAGTAATTCTGTATGATTGCTCATCATATGTGAAGAAACTTCTGATACTTCACAGAATAATTCTCACAAAATGTTAACGTCACTCATGATAATTCTTTAACATTATGTGTGAAGACAATTCTGACAGATAGTTTACAAGATAAGTACCCCCAGAATAATTATGTCAACATCACTCCAGATAATGCTTTATGTGAAGACAACTGTCACCGATTGTTAACAAAATAATTTTCAAAGTATGTTAACACGAGCCCAGATAATTCTTTGACATTATATTATATGTAGAAATGCATACAAATGATGGCTTACAAAATGACTTTCAGAGTATGTTAACTTGACTTAAGATAATTCATTGACATTTTGTGTCATGCCAATTCTAAATGTCTTCGTATAGTTTCTTTTTGACGTCAGTATAACTCTGTAATTGTGACGAAAACTGTTGGTTATACACAATGACGTGTTATCTGAGTTTAGTGTGACATCATTTTAGTGTCAAAATGAGTGTTCACATCTGAACAGAAAATCTTCCTTATTTGTTTTCTCATCTAACCCCACATCGTAAAGGCTTTACCGCACGAGTTTTTAAAAAATCCACATTCCTCAGCTCAATAAACAATGAAACAGTATAATAAATAACAATTTCACTGTTAACTTATCACTCACATATTTAATTATTTTGTTCAACCTTGTTGAGTATGACACCACTTAGGAACTGTAACACCTGTGCTATCCATTTGGTTTGAACATTCATATATATGTAATATGATTTCATTTAACGCCACTGTGAACTCTTTACCTTCAAGTTTGGTTATCATTCTCTATTTAAAGATCATATTTTAATCAACAACTTTAAGTTATTGGTATCATATGTAGATTTATTACAATATCAGCTTGGACTATCGTTCATATTTTTAACATTTTTCGTTAAATTTATATATTTTCAGAGTTCTAAAACATCAATTCACCATCCATTTGGATTTCTTGTTTGTGATAGGATCTGATACCTACATGTATGTGATAGTTTAATGGGATCCTACACACGAGTTCCAATGGTCTACCTTAGTTAAATGACATTCTCTTTGTAATGAATCAATGTTATCAATTACGTCATTCAACATAATGTTGTAAGTTCAGAAAGTACGTTTATGCATTATTTTCAAATCATTTATGAAGATGTTTTATTCAAGAATTGAACTAAATTACTTTTTATGTTGTGTCTTACTTTTTAATATAAGCCAGTGGGACAAACTATAACCTTGATCACACTGACAAACAACTATATAAAACTTAACTCCAAAAGAAACTTTACAACTTCCGGCGGCTCTACAAATTGTCCATAACGTTAAACAGCTAAATATTTATACCCCACCTCTTGTTCCGCAACTTTAGTGTCATTATCGTGTACTTTATTGCTACTTTTGATGCTGCTTAGTTGACATATTGACCTTTTCAAGACAGTTTACCGGATGCATCTTTTTGTTGATTTAAAACCAGAGAGACTTTAAACTATTGTAACGTTTCTTTTGGTCTTCAGTATATATACTATACACAACAAGTAACAAGATGTAGTTTCTCACACATTATGACTGACACGTGTTGTGTAGCCACATGTGTGTGTTGTTTGCTATACATTCATATAAACACTTCCCTTTAATGAAACCCAATAGATAGGGTTCTTCATATATGTTATTTCATATTGCTCAAAATTGTCATTTACAATTCAACTTGAAAACATTCACTAGTCCAGATTTTGCACTTTGATGAAACAACATCAATATATAAATGGTGATTTATCATAACAAATGTTCTTCATGTTGTTAAAGGCTGTTGTTTATAACCCACTATAAACACTTTCCCAAAAAATATTTAAGATATATAAACACAAAGATATAAAATGGTGACTCACCAAAACAAAGGATGTGTCATACTTACGTTGACTACTGTTTTTATAATTCAACATTATTAACACTTCCGAAAGGAACATTACCGATTTTGCAGTTTACAGAAATCTCGCAGATACAAAAAATGGGGATTCATTCATAGAAATTGTACTGGTACTTCATCACTACAGATTTCCCATTCATGTACATATAGAAATGGTGATTCGTCCCTACAGATTTCCCATTCATGTAAGTACAGAAATGGTGATTTATCTCTACAGGTTTCGCCATCATGTACATATAGAAATGGAGATTCATCACAACAGGTTTGATCACATAGATCATCACAGACTATGGTAATCATCACATGTTATCATACCTATCTATCTATTCTCATTGACTATGAAATGTCTACTGCCTCTTGACATAAATACGAGGACCTGCTCTAATAATATAACGTTCAATTGTCCACAACAGAGATTCCACACCACAACAACTATTTACAAGTGCAAATACTAGTACTACTGACGCACAATATACATGTATATTGCTATTGTTATAGACAGCCAAGTTCAACTAGAACAGATCCATCGTCCAAGTCACTCCATGGTCATAGACGTATTCCTGAAAGTGTCCTCAAGTTAATTGGAATTAAACCTCTTAATGAAAACAAATTTCAGGTTAGATGTTAAATAGCTTCAACTAGATGTCAACATAATGAAATGCATACAAGTCTACACAGATGTTTGCCTTCATAACCAACCGTCCCATAAATACGGGGCATAAAACGTAAACAAAATTAATTATTAGCTCTTTTCCATTTTGGCTGCCTTCTGATTTTCATTGGTCGTTTTCTTACATAAGAGTACCCTATCGTCCACGTTATTTATGCCCGTCATACATTACCCCGTAGAAAAGATAGATTACGGTAAAACTTTCAAAAATTTTAACTTCTAAACATTCGAAAAATGTTGATTGTTACCTTCACCAGTTTCCCAAATGTTGAATTTTTCACTTAATTTTGATGGCAATTTGCAAAATTTTGAATTGTAACTTTATCAAAGATCACTAATTTAAAAAAATTTGAAAAAAGAAATTACTTTTTCGGTTTGAAATTTTAGAAGTTTTACCGTAATCAATAAGCAATATGGCAGGGTGATGCTGGTCAATATCGCCCTTGCTCACAATCACTTCAATGTGTGATGACTTCAATGGCACGCGCAATACAGAGTCTTTCAAGCAGAATGTTAACATACGACATCCTGTCATAATGATAAAGGTTTTTGGAACATTTATGAGCCATCACTCTGAAAGCCTGTTACACACGGATGACATGTAGAAATAATGACTTCGAATCTGGGAGATATAATGAGATTGTCAGGTTTGCCTGTACCCACAAGTTAAGCTCCAGTTGGGTACACTATGACATCCAGTCATGTTGCCAGCCATTTCTGGATCAGCATCAATCACTCACTGCAAGTGTATCATGGGCACTATTCTTTCCCCTTTACTCAAGACATCGATACTCCTCATAAATTTAGGATTACACTGCTTACACAGTGGCAAGTATGTTGTTCTGTTCCATCTGAGAACATGTCTCAGCGAGGTTCTCGGCTTGTCCAATTGATCTATCCCTATTGCCAGTTGAATTTCTATTGCTGAAACTAAGGCACTTTACACTTATAAACGAGAGCGGACACATATCTGTAACCAAACGTACTAGAACTTGCATAACTAGAAATACCCTTTAAACACATGGAAATAACAAACCGGATGGGAGGCAGTGTATAAATTAATCAGCTATCTTGTATACAGTGAACTAACTCAAAACGTCACATCAGGGACAGCATCTTTGCATCCACACTGGTAGGTCACGTGATTAAATTCATGACGTAATTTCCGGGATAAACTTCACACAGGTTCTCCGATATTGCCACCGTTGATGCTGACCATGTTGATAGCTGCAGCTCGTCTCTTATCACGGTTGTTTTGTGGTGTTAAGAGATAGCGTAGACGCTGTAACGGAAAATTTGGGTGGGTGAGAAATAAACAATGTAGAAAGTCTCGGGACATGCATTCATTGTAAAATATGAATGTAATAACAGAAAAGGTTCGGGGTATCAAGGACTCACAAAACACTGAATTTCCTACTGCACTGGTCCTACCTCAGACTGCAGACTCAGTGATCAGTGTCATCTGATAGTAACTGTGATCTATATAGGTTATTACCCGAATGTGTTTACATATCGTCGATTAGGAATAAACATTGTATTATGCGAGCCTTGGCGAGCATTATACACAGTGTTTATTCCTAAAGCAGGATATCGACGATATGTAAACACACGAAGGTAATAACCTCTTTATCATACAATGTCATTCATATTTTTATCAAATAAAAACTATTTACAACTTGCCCTACTTGCCCCGACGGATATCGAAAAATATCTGTAGGCTTTATCCAGTGGAGAAACCACCACATTCATTGTATGCTAAATGTGTATATCACTTCTTAAATATGACGTAGAAATCAGTGACAGTACAAATATTTTGTGTATTACTTCTAAATGTTACGTAGAATTCAGTGACAGTGCATATTTTTGTGTAACTCTTCTAAATATGATGCAGAATTCAGTGACAGTGCATATATTGTGCGTATTGCTTCTAAATATGATGCAGAATTCAGTGACAGTGCATATATTGTGTGTATTGCTTCTCAGTATGACGTAAAATTCAGTGACAGTGCATAGATTGTGTATTGCTTCTAAATATGACGTAGAATTCAGTAACTGCATATATTGTGTATTATTTCTAAATATGACGTAGAATTCAGTGGCAGTGCATATATATTGTGTATTAATTCTAAATATGAAATAGAATTCAATGACAGTGCATATATTGTGAGTATTACTTCTAAATATGAAGTAGAATTCAGTGACAGTGCATATATTGTGTATTACTTTTAAATATGACGTAGAATTCAGTGACGGTACTTTTATTGTGTGTATTACTTTTAAATATGACGTAGAATTCAGTGACAGTGCACATATTGATTACTTCTAAATATGACGTAGAAGTCAGTGACAGTGCATATATTGTGTGTATGTTTCTAAATATGACGTATAATTCAGTGACAGTGCATATATTGTGTGTGTGACTTCTAAATATGACGTAGAATTAAGTGACAGTACATATATTGTATGTATTACTTCTAAATATGACGTAGAATTCAGTGACGGTACATATATATATTATGTATTACTTCTAAATATGACGTAGAATTCAGTGACAGTACTTTTATTGTGTGTATTACTTTTAAATATGACGTAGAATTCAGTGACAGTGCATATATTGTGTATATTACTTCTAAATATGACATAGAATTAAGTGACAGTACATATATTGTGTGTATTACTTCTAAATATGACGTAGAATTCAGTGACGGTACATATATTGTGTGTCTTACTTCTAAATATGACGTAGAATTAAGTGACAGTACATATATTGTGTGTATTACTTCTAAATATAACGTAGAATTCAGTGACAGTACTTTTATTGTGTGTATTACTTTTAAATATGACGTAGAATTCAATGACAGTGCATATATTGTGTGTATTACTTCTACATATTCAGGGGCAGAGCGTAATAATATATCACTTCTAAAATATGATTTTCCAGAATTCTATGATAGGGCATATACGCCAATGGTCATATACCCTGAAATCACTCCTATGCACGACGATCGTCTCGAGGCGGGCGTTTTGACTGATCAGTGAAGCTTCCATAGCAAAAGCTTGCGTCCAATCATGTGGCGCTTCTCTCCTAACACTCGGCGAAGTAAAGACTTTATGTGTTTAAATTTACCAAGAGTTATTTCTCGTGCAGTAAATGCGAAATTTCATTTGTTATCTATATTTAGCAGTTTTGGACTTTCCACATACACAAAATGGCCATGGTGAATAGGAGATACATAAAATATATGACGCTTGGCGGTGTCACTATACCTTGCCGATTTCGAGGATGTTCTAAAATAGAATCTTGCAGAATTCAGTGACTGCGCATAATATTTGTGTACCACTTCCGAAATATGATCTTGCAGAATTCAGTGACAGTGGATATATTATTATTTTGTGAATCACTTCTAAATTAGGATTTTGCAGAGTTCAGTGACAGTGCAGATCTTTCATGTATCGCTTCTAAATTGATCTTGTAGAATTCAGTGACAGTGGATATTTTTTTGGTATCCTTCTGAATATGACGGTGTAGAATTCAGGGACAATGCATATATTTATAAATCTGTTCTAAAATATGATCTTGCAGAATTCAGTGACAGTGCATATATTTGTATATTTTCTAACATACTGTTTAAGGTTAAGAAATTCGGCGACAGTACATATATTCGTGTATCGGTTCTGAAATAGGACATTGGAGAATTCAGTTACAGTGCATATGATTGTGTTTCGGTTCGATAACAGTGGTTGAGTATCTACCACCTTCGTTGAACAGATGGCACCTGACCACAATTAATGTTCTTCTTTGTTTATCATTAGAAGGGTCAAATGTAGAGCTCTGTAGAATGCTACACAACATTGCCGGACCGGAACACTGTATACAATCACATAGAGGGTGCATTCATAAGCATTAGGAACTATACACAGGCACTTGTTATGATCGATACCCCATTACATATAAGAGTATATTCTTATATGTAATGGGGGTATCGATCATAACAAGTGCCTGTGGAACTATACTCCTCACCTTACACTACGCATGCGCGAGACTACAGGGGTCACGGATTACGCTTTCTCATGATCAATATATAGTAGACAGAAATGTAACAGGTATATCTGAATATACTACTGCAATCTAAATATTTTAATGGTTAGTGAAATAAACTTCAATTAATCAGTAAAGTAATGGTACGATTTTTGTCAATTTCAGATGATTTCTTATAGTGTCAGAATTAATTTGAAAATATGCCCTTATTTGCCTACTTGACACATAGTAACAAACTGATGAAACACCTTTCTCTGTGACTTTAGGAGGTAATTGCACCTCAATTCCAATATTTGCAACAGTTTTAAAGGTTCCTTCTCTGTAGCACTTGAAATTTAGTTTAAGAATATCTGAAAACAATTGAATTTCAAAAATGTTTAGAAGTGTCAAAAGTTGTTTGAAAATGTGAAATTGTTCATCTCTGCATCAGACCCGAGAAACTCCAAGCCACTGTCGCCCTGTGGGGTGCCTCTTGGTTTGTTTATCCAGCAATGAGATCCGCTGTACCGCTTAATGGTCAGTGCTCGCTTGTTGTAACACGTGCCAATTAATTACTAACACCTTGATCAAAATGAAGATATATAATTATTCGGTAACAATTGGACTAAAAATTAGTCTCTTCTAGTATTTTCCTTCAAGAAACTGGCTTCTTTATTGCACAGTTTCATATATTATGTGGAATAGCACATAGTCTAGACTTGATTAGACTGTTTCAGTGCTCTATACAGAATTTTCCGCAGTCATGGACAGGACTAGGAAACAATGTACAGTGTTACTTTAAACTAAGAGTGACATGTGTCTCTGTAATGTCGAACTAACTCTTGTATAAAATGAATGGATTTTCACATGAAGTTACGCAAACGAGTACCTGTGGATTACAAACAACTGAAAATAAGGGGTGAATCTAGACTTGAGGAAAGATGATATTTAACATTCGTGTTGGATGGCGAATACTTCAAGCATATAATAATAATAATAATAATAATAATAAAACATTTTATTATCCATGTAAAAATACAGGAAATTCGTTTTCCACCCTTACGGGTGGTTGTCGCCACAGTGTAGCGCCAATACCCATTTTCAGCTGGGCCGATTGGGACAAGTGGAGTTAAGTACCTTGTCCTAGGCTACAACACGGCGCGCCGCTAGCTAGGATCGAACCCGCGACCTAACCATCGCCGGATCACGAGTCCGACGCTTGTTGCTCACGGTCACCGTGCCATAAGAATGATAGATACACGTGTAAGTAAAACATTCTTATTTTTTTCTCGGGTGTGCTTCATTCAATGACTCTGTATTCCCTTTGTCCAAACAGATGCAAACGGATTTATTTTCCACCTTCAAATAGCCAGCCTCATTCCAAACAGGGGGTTTTCCGGAGAATGTTCCGTCGATTTCCGAATGCTTTCTGAGTATGAGCCAAATGCATTTATTTGAAAGTGCAACGTTTCCGAAGGTTTACGTAAATTTTCACCATGCATTTCGGAATGCATATATTCCGCGTTTTTAGACTCCGGGGGTGCTAAACAACCTCGGTGTTTTTCACGGGGTGAAAAAGTGACAAACTCGTTGTATATTGAGTGGATCCGTCGTGATATGTACATATTTTAACATTATACATTTTATCATTCCCAGTGTTGGTTTTTGAAAAGGAAACATTGAATTTGACCAGGTATCCAACTTTAAGAGGGTAGACGTTCAAGTAATTATTCATTGTTCGCTTATTTTGACTTTATCGCTTAATAATGTTTCAGGTATAGCTGTCTCAGCCCTGCTGGCAGTCCTTATTGATAAAATCACTGAAGTCCTCAAACCTACTACGCCCCTGACACTGCTACGAGGAGTCGCAGGTGTCGATTCTTATTTCGTAGGTTTAGATCCCTGGGGTTTGGGCTTTGCTGTAAGTACAATTATTAAGAAGAAAGGTTCTCCCGTGGGTCATACCGAGCCGATTCGCCCTGGGCGGTGTTTCTAAACCGCGTATATTGATTGGTCACTACAAACGTGCTGTTCGACAAACAGCTAATGAAAATTGAGAACACTCTCAGCATCAATGCCGAATTCACTAAGAGCGATTTTCATTAGCCATTGATAGGTCACGTTAGGTATTAAACAGATAATTATTAATGAGTATGGCGCGAATCGGCTCGTCATGACCTTCAGGAGAGTTACATCGACCCTTGGGTTACCGACGGTAACACCGGTTACCGTGACCCGTAAGCATGAGAAGGAGGCAACGTATGTATATATACTTCCGAAGTAAGCGTCACTGTGTAAGTAACTACTTCTGAAGTAGTCTGACTAAATAGTCACCGTAGATCTACTACGTCGCTACTGCCGAAGTTAGCGTTACTTCGGTCTCATGCATACCGAAGTAGTACGGTTACTTCCAAAGTAGACTCTTATTTCTTTCTCACGCATACGGAGATAATCCTTCATCATCTGTGAAGCGCATGACTTATTGATGCAGTTTCGAATAATAATAATAATAATAATGGGTATTTATACCGCGCTATATCCATACACAAATGCATGCTCAAAGTGCTACAATTGTTACCGGTCACTGGAACAATGGTCAATCTCAATTCCCGAGGAGTACACAACCCAAGCTGCCAGTCATAGCGCTAGAAGGTTAACATTCGCGTTACCATAACTTTACCGAGCAGGTACCCAATTTCCGCTGGGTTGACTGAGGCAATTTACGAGCAAATTCATGTACCCAAAGTGACACCACTGACATAGTCAGCGTCTCAGTGAGAGACAGGGTCGAACCCTTGAAGGATTGTAAGCTTTCCAACGCCAGACGATCACCCATCCAACTACTCTCTGGGCTCGACGTTGCTTAACTGGCAACTCGCTTCACACCACAGATCATCTCTGACTATCGGATGATTGGCGCCGATTGGATTCGAACTCGGCGTGCTCTACTGAGTAAATCCCATTGTAGTTGGCACTGAAAGATCATTCTAAGTAATCTGTCATTGGATGTTGAGCAACAATAATTATCTTTATCCTCCTCTTTTTCAGTATATTATTCCAGGTCTTGTGGGAATCATTATTAGCTGTATACGCAAGAAAGGATGTGTAAGTTTTTTGTTACCGTTATACATCTGAGCTATTTAAGATCATACAGGTCAATCAATATTTACTCGGGAACATAGAAGTTACGTGATGGATGGATTGATGGATGGATGGATTTGTAAAAAAAATGGATTGTAAGGTACTTTCCGTGTACTTTTGAATAAACAAACAATGATAAATGGATGGATAGAATGATGGATGAAGGTGGGTGGGAACTAATTAAGATCATACAAGTAATCAATGTTTACTCAGGAACATAGAAGTTACGTGATGGATAAATATATAGATAAACATGTAGGGATGGATGGATGTGAGGATGGATTTTAAGAAAGTTATATTTTAAGGTAGATCTAGTTCCGGTATGCTTTTAATTAAACAATGATAATAAATGGATGGATGGATGACGGTGGGTGGGTGAGAACTATTTAAGATGATACGGAATTGTTTTCTCGGGAACATAAAAGTTGCGTGATGGATAGATATTTTGATGAAAATGGATGGATGAATTGATCGAAGGATGGATTTGTAAAAAAATAGATTCCGTGTACTTTTGAATAAACAAACAATATTAGATATAGATGAATGGATGGATGGATGGATAAAGGTGGGTGGGAGGTAATTAAGATCATACAAGTAATCAATGTATACTCAGGAAAAAAGAAGTTATGTGATGGATACATAATTATATAGACAAAAATAGACGGGTGGATGGATGGATGAATTTGTAAAAACAAATAGATTTTAAGGTATTTCCCGTAAACTTGTGAATAAACAAACAATGATAGATATAGATAGATGGATGGATGGATGGACGGATGTTGGTAGGCGGATAATAGATGGATGGATGGACGGATGGATGGATAGCCAAAGTACTAAATCTTCATTGTTTCTGTTCACAGTACATTGCGCATATGATACTCATGATTATCAGCCTTGTAGTAATGGGACTCGCTTTCGTTTACGCCATCATTATATTTTTGTACGCTGGTATCACCACACCGGACTGCAGGTAGGTGTACATGTGTTGTTTCATTGTAGTCAAGCAAGCACCATGCATTAGTGGTGTGTGACTTATTGGAATGAATATGAATGAATACAACTTAAAGCATTCCCTGAAATACTTTCTTGACGAAGATCAATTACTCCAACTTGTGTTTAATTTAATTAATGTCAATTATCTGTTTTGACGATAGATCTTATATTCAGTTAAGAGTCATGAATTACTTTGCCGCACAAATCCGACAGGATTCATGGCAATTGCCTGCAGTAAACAAAATCAGGATGTTAAGTATTGTAGCAAATTTTTGAAGAATTTTATTCTGCCATCTTTACAATTTTTCTTTTCTCTCGGAGCGTGCTTCGTAGAATTTCTGCAAGACGTGTTCATTACAGCTTCGTGGCGCGGGATAGCCAAGTGGTTAGCGTGTCAGCCCAGTTTCTGTCAACCTCAGCGGTTATGGGTTCGATTCTCTCCCGGGTACCTCTCTTTCAGCGTGGGCGACTCTGGATGGTGTAATGGATAGCGCGGCGGTCCAGCAATCTGCCAGCCTTGGCGGTTGTGGTTCGAGTCCCGCCCGGGGCGACTCCCTTTCAGCCTGGAGAGACTGGAACCCCGATACCGACGTGATGTTGGTGAGACTGTGGTGATGTAGCTGAAAAATTGCCGAAAACCACGTAAAACCCTAAAACACTCACTCATCCACAGATTAAACCCTGACACCGACTTAATGTAGGTGACTTCGTTAAATCCTAACTCCCTTATTAATTCATTACAGCTTTAGTGAACCGGATTGCAGTACTGTCGCACTTATCTACGACCTTCTATCGGGCTGTACGGCTATGATCGCTATAGGATGGATAGCTGGTCTCGCCTCTGCCATCATCAGCGGCATCATGTCATGTAGCAGCGAGGTAAAATTACAAATATCTATCTAACGATTATTCTCCTTTTTGCAGAGTTGTTAAGAGTGTTACACCACAAAAGGAACGATATGTCTATTGTCTCGGCAGGTTGATTTTTTTTTCAAAATCAACCTCTCCGTATCAATCTACGTTTAAACACCGCCTGCACGTGCAGCCCGGGCATGAAATGCACGCGATGTTTCTTTCGGGCGAATCTATTACAGGAAAAGGGGCGTATTTAGTAACCTACATGGTGCAAGTCGGTTAGCACCACCCCTCGGCGGATGATATGGAATTTACCGGCGAGAGCGGTAAATTCCATATCACCCTCGAGCGGGGCGCTAATCTTGACGTCATATCCCCTTGGCCTTGCTTACGTAGCTATCGTTACTTTGAATGCTAACCTCCTAGCTCGCACCTAGCGATGTATACTCCCCAGGAAGTTGAGAAAGACGTGAATATGTTCATTAGTGATAGTAAATTCTACGAAGATAGGGGTTGTTGAGTGACGATAATTCCTCAGTATGTTATTATCCTTATTCGAGATGCGGGTTCATAACGTCGCTGTTAACGTTGATACAGGTGGATAGAATCTCCGAAGTCGTTTTACTTACATTATAATGCTGCTAAACCAAGGGGAGATAACACAGTATTTTAGATGTTTTGTAGACTGGTATCATGCCTTAGTTGTGCGCACGCTACACTGCACTGCTACACAAAAGGACAGGTCAATTTCGCCGTCTCCGGTGAACATTTCTACCGACGGATGTGACGTCAGATTAGTGTCAAACCATTCAACGCGCGGCCCGCCATTTTGTTGACCTTGGGCTTGGCCCAACCCTTGGCCCAAAGAGTTCGTTAATTAAGCTGACTTTAGCCTAGCCTTAGCGTCCCCCGAAATGGTTATTTTTAGCGACCAATGGTCTCACGCAGTTAAAAATCAAAATGGCGGTGGTGACCTGACTTTAGTCAGTGGGAAGAGTAGCAAGCGCTGCTAAGCATGTCTACCAGTTCAGATGTTTTATAACGAGTTGTATACCGATGTTTTACCAAGCGAATTCGTGGCGCACGTTTAAAAAGTGATACGACCAAATAGTTCTATTGAAAGTTTTTGTGTGTTTTTTTAATTTGTTTATATGGTGAATTGAAACACAAATGTGCTTATCTGGTATCTCAAATT